>CAHIKZ030004911.1:1010000-1040000 GCA_903632075.3 Acanthosepion pharaonis
TTTAGTCACAAGAAAGATTCAACTTCGGGTCGAGTCATCACTTTAACGCCTCAACAATCCTTCACCAAACTGATAGTCACACTGATCAGCGAAACACTCTGTCTGCATGTATATATATATATATATATATATATATATATAGTAAAACCTAGTGAGCCTGACAAACCTACCCAGGTTTCACCGGATCGTCAGTCATTGAGCTCTTTTTAGTTAGTTGTTTTATCGTGTCGGGGTTTTTTCTTTGGGCTTTGAACCTGTATCTGTGCGATTTTTTTCGACAGACTTTCATGTTTCTAACTTTCTTTTTTAAAACCTTTTTTGCCCTCGAGATTGATTTGATTATTAGCAAATCAAAAATTCGAAGGTTTTTCGAGACAGAGTATAGTTACCGATATATATATATATATATATATATATTATATATATATATATATATATATATATATATATATATACAGACTGTTTCGCTGTATCACAGCTCATCAGTGTTTCTAGACGTCCGGTTACCTGCAGCTATGCTCAACAATATATTTTTTACCTGTAGTTTCTTTTTCGTTTTTTTTTTTTTTTTTTGTTTCTGTCGAAAAGCCCAGTTTGAATTCCATTCGATTTCGTTACATTCATTTGGGGCGAATAACTTTGGACAAAGGTACGAATCCATCTTTTCTTTTTTTTTTCTTTTTTAAATAACCGAACAGATAAGGTTCTATAGTCTTTGATAGAAACTTGCCTATCTTAAAGGCAACACTGAATTCAAATCTTGTTGAGGGTTGTTTGTCGACCTCTGTTTTCGGCTCTTCTTAAACGAATGGATATATATATATATATATATATATATATATATATATATATATATATTTGTGTGTGTGTGTGTGTGTGTGTGAACATTAAAGTCAACACTCAGAGGCGACAGATAGACTATTTCGCAATCATGACTAGATATGCGATTGCTTCAAGCCCTGACTGAAACACGACCGATGTGATCAGTTGGAGATTTTCACCCTTGCGCATCAGCTTTGTTTTTTTTTAATAGATAAAGTGTATCAACTTTGCGACAAACTGATCAAACAAAATCATTCTCTCTTTCCCAGATACTAAAGTCATTTAATATAAACACAATTTGGTTGTGTGGATATTGATGAAACAAAAATGTGACTGTACAGGCGGCTGCAACAGGGATTAGTTAGCCACTCTAGCTGATTGGTAAATTCGAACTCATGTAACTAGGCATCACTCCCAGAATCCAAGTGTGTTGATCAGGAAAGGGTAACTGTAATCGCAATGGTGAAAATAACTATTTCCTTACAGAAAACATTTGATATTTATTGACCGAAAAATTTTTGTCACAATTGGTTGAAATTTATAAAATATTTTAGTTTAAAAGAGTTTTTTTCTTCAGGAAAATAGACCTAAATGTCTATTAGATGTTATACCGCTTTTCTCGAATTAACAGAAATTTCCTTCCCATCCTCTTCTTTATATTCATGTTGAAAGCTAACAGATTAATTATATTCTTATTTTCTCTTCGAGTGCTATCTATATCTGTTGTTGCTGCCATTGATTTGCAAAGACCTATGAAACTGGACACCAGGCACACGCTAATTTCGACGTTGCGTCACATCTTCCACTTCAGGGAAGGTATATAAAAGTTAATTCTCGGATCCCTATACCAGTTCTCTGAAAGTGGAAGTGTCGGGGTCAGTCAATAATAATTGAAACGTCTTTAAAAAAAAAAAAAAAAGGGATGTGGCGAGGGAACTGGAAACATCGCGTAAAGTGTTCCTAAAGAATTGTGTTCTTGTATCAGACTCACCATTGTAAGGGGGGGAGGGGTAAGTAAATCGTATCTTATGCAGAATACCTGAAAACCACCTGAAAAAAAGATCTTCACTAATTAAATATACGTATTTATCATTTGTATAATTGTTTTTCCTTATCTATATGTCGTGTCGCTTCAAGACGTTGGTGATCACGGCTCTCCACAATTTCCTATCCTTTGAGGCTCTCATTAAATTTTGTCTTTTCACCTTCACTCCCATCCATTTACAAAGGTTCCTGAGGTAGTTTATTCGCTGCTTCTATCTGCCCCCCCCCACCTTAGTTGTAACCGTTTCACTCGAAGCAAGACGAAAATGGCACAAAAACGCAAGGGGTTACGGGGAGTTACACTGAAAAAGAACGAGAAGATTAAAATTAGGGTGGATTCAGGAAAGGGCCAAAAAGAAACAGGGTTCTAGAAGACAGAACGTGGCGATTGACTCTGCATTTAAACTTTTGAAGATTGTAGTTATCAGGGAAGCAAGAAATCAGAAGGTCGTTCCACAGATGGGTAGTACGAGAAAAGAAACTGTTACGGTAGAATTCACAGTTGCCTCAAGCTAGCTTCAAAAGTAAAACGACGATACGGCCAATCTAGTAGCGCGCTTAGATTCATGTAGATGGGACAGAGAGTTCATCAGAACAGTAGGCGGGGGAAAAAATTGTAGAAAATACAGAGGGAAACCACTTCACGTCGATGGGAAAATGAATGACGTCGAGATGCCGGGATAGAATCGATTTACATAACAGACGCTTCTTTTGTCAAGAATCTCGAGATGTACAGTAGGAATACCTCACCAGCACTAGACCATTCGACGTCCTGGGGTCTCCACCACCACCACCGCGTTAGACAGACGGACGGACCCCGCAGGAGGACGATCGTCGGCAAGCAGGATTCCCGGTGCCTGCCGCAACGAACAAGCGTCGCCGACGACGGGAACGCCGCGTGAATCGCACCGCCTTTAGACCGCGCGCGCCGAACGGAACGACATCACCAAATATGACAAAAATATTCAATTTCTGGTAGATTTATAAATGTGCAAGATGGATTCTGCGTGAAAAATTTTCTGGCTAGACATAGTGAACCATCTTTCCTAGCAATTAACGTTTTTATTGGTAGCTGTTATTACTACGTTTTCTTGTGTTTATCTGTGTGTTCGTGGTTAGAAAAAATGCAATAGATTACTCACAATGCAATACAATAGACTAGCCACAATGCATCACTAACCTGTATATATACATAGTCGAGCAAATAGACAACGCACGTGGCCTGACGATTGCGTTTAGCATGAAACAGACTGTCGTCTGAGTAGAAAAGCCGATTGCATCTAGCTAATTATTGCAATAGATGTAGGAATTGAATCAATATAGATTCTCCACTTCATGTCAGTGGAAAAGGTGAGGCCAATATGGCGTAATTTGCCTTGAATATCTCCTGCGGATGTCAAATTCTCCGAGATCTCTATCCTAACTTGGAACAGCAACTTTCTCTTTCGGATTCTAAATCATAAGCGTACTTTTTCTTTCTTTTATCCTTAAAACTTCCTCATTACACACATGTCCAGTACATTGTATTCTCAGTATTCTTCTGTGGGATCATATTTCTATCGTTGCTTCAACGTCATTCGTTAGGCGATTGTACAGCTTTCGCTGCAATAAATGAAGGCTGATATTACATAATAGTTCAGTCGTCTTTTTTGTTTTTAATGAATGCTTTCCTTAGGTCCTTGAAAGCATCGTTTGTTATACAAATGGCACTTCAGATTTTGGTGTCATCTTTTCCGAATTCAGGAAAAGCATTAGTTAGATTTACAAAGGATAGGAAGTTATGGAAATATATAATCACACACGTCTTGACCGGATACGTCACATAAAAAAAGAAGCGTACACTGATTCATTTTTTTATTGGCGTAGAGTAATGATTAACAAGTAGTGGTCACAGACGATTAATCTAGTGTGTTCAATCCTCACTTGATGTTCTGAACATTCGAGCTTCAACTTTAATCTTCAAAAATTTAAATGCAATGTCAATCGCTATCTATTGTCCTCCTGATTACTCATTATGTTTTCTCTCATTAGTAATGCTTCTGTTTCTAATTCTTCCACACCTAGTAACCACTTGTGTCTTAGTGCTTTACTGCATGGGGGGGATCGATTAAAATATATCGCTGATTTCTAATGCTCTTTTGTAAGTCCTTCCTATTCTAGTGCTGGCGTAACATAATCTTTCGGATCTAATCTTCCTCTTTATGTGTCGCGAGAAGTTAAATATCTTTTTGTATAGTTATGTATTTGCCATCGGTAGAAATGGTTGTCGTTCGAGTCTAGACAAAAAGAATTATCTCAAATGCTGATTTTCGAAGCAGGCTGAGCACCCCTTGTAATAATGATACAATATAATCTTCATTATTTTTCAATATTCTTTGGCCTTGCTAAGCTTCGTAAAGATCACACTGTATACTGAAATTCGAAGAAATCAATACTGGTATTTTTGTCAGAAAAATCCTGTCCTAAATAACATTCTTTGAAATGTAAACAAAAAAAAAAAAAATAGAAAATACAAAAGAGAACTTGTTTCCTTGCGCTTGTCGTAAAGCCAAAATCGATTTTTGCAAAAGTTCAAATCTATTTCGAATATCTATTCTTCGGCTTATTATTATTGACTTACTACGTGTTCACGCCGGTTGTAAGTGATGGCTTCGGCCGGAGATTATGTGACAGCAATACTCCGTTCAGTATCTTTAATATTTTCAAGTTAATGTTACCGTCTTTTGTATTCTAACTTCTCTAATCTCCACCATATCAAGAGGATGCTTCCCCGATCACAACGATTTTAACCTGTACAAGTCCAGGATCAATAGTTATCTTCGTCCAGTATCCCTATAAACTGTGCTTCTTAATCTATAGCCCTCTACTTCGAGTGGTGCTTGGGCCTTGTACAGCTTGAACATCATTGTAAAAGAAATATCTACCAAGGCTCTTTGGGACTTTCCCCAGTGTTTCGATAGCTACTGACATGACTGAAAAGTGGCGGCCATTTCTATCATTATCGTAGCACTGAGAAATGTCCCAAACTGATACATCATCATCTCCTTGGCAAGCCAGAGATTGTAATCTTTTTCTTTCTATTTTTTTTTTTTTTTTTTTACTTACTTTCACTCTATGCTCTACCTTGAGAGAAAAATCTACTATCCGATAGTTGTCTTTGCTTGATTTTTTCAATGACTGACAAATCTTGGCCTGGATTGGGGCATATGTTTGAATCTCAAAATGCCAGACTGGGTGATCTGCTTGAACATTCTTGATTAATTGATCGAGTTGGATCTAAAAATCCGAAATAGGGAGATCTGTTTGAACTTCAAAATTCCAGATTGGAAGATCAGATTGAATTGCAAAATCCCAGACTGAGTAATCTGAACTTCATAATTACAGATTGCGTGATTAGATTGAATTGCAAAATCCCAGACTGAGTAATCTGAACTTCATAATTACAGATTGCGTGATTAGATTGAATTGCAAAATCCCAGACTGAGTAATCTGAACTTCATAATTACAGATTGCGTGATTAGATTGAATTGCAAAATCCCAGACTGAGTAATCTGAACTTCATAATTCTAGATTAGAAGGTCTGATTTAATCTTAAAATCCCAAATAAAGAGATCTTTTTGAATCTCGAAACTGGCTGATTTGGTGGAATTTAAAAATCCCAGTTTAAGAGTTTTCTTTTGAACCTCAAAATCACAAATTATTTCATGACTTTTGTTATATAGCGTTTACGTGTTTAATCTAAGAAAGATTGGTCTATGTCTGAGTATACAGTGTAGTCATAATATAGTCTCTTTAAATTTTTTAGTTGATCCCCTTTCCTAACCCAGTCATGCCAATTTTTGTATTCTATTTCTTTCTCTGATTACGTGGGGTACTGTTTCATCTTTCTCCCTACACTCTTTACTTGATCTCCTGTTTTATCTACCTCGGCCTTTATTCAGTTGGTTCTTGTTTCGTTGTTTTTTACTACTATTTAAAGTAGCCTAATTTCCCTGTTAAGGTGCCCTCTGCGTAACCATGCCCATGTCGAAATTGATAATTGTTTTATTTGCCATTTTTGAGTCCTCATCCTTGTATTTTCTTTTTTTATTATTTGATTACGTCGGTAATATCTAGCAACGTTCGTTTCAGATCAAGTGACAGCAAGTCTTCTTAATATTTCATCACTCTCCTAAGTATTCTCACTGATTTTAGTATTGCCGTAGACTGGAAGAACACAGTTGTTTTCTCCGGAATTCTAGTTCTTGAAACTTCTTTGCATGTCTCTTCGCGACTCTTCCCGGGTCTTCGATTACCTTAAGGATAACTTCATATTCAATAAATATTTATCTCCCAGGAAACAAATAATTTCTCCGCTTTCTTTCAGTTTGTTGTCTGCTGGAAAGGTGGCATTCATTATCTGACATTTTTTTTCTTGTTTACGATTACTCAATTCGTTCTTTGACAGGATTCGAACCTGCATCCTACACGGAACCGTCATTTCTTAATATATGACGTCATTTGTTTACATTTGATACGCCAGAGCAGTTATGAATGTACGAGATTCATGGAAGATTGAAATTTATAAGCAGTAAATTCGACCTTGTCTACCGAAAGGTTCTTTGTGGCCCAGAGGTAAGGCACGTCAGCGTAAATGACGGTTCCGTATAGGATGCAGGTTTGAATCCTGTCAAAGAACGAATATTTTCTATGAAAATTTCTCGGACATTCAGGCCGGTAAATGTTATTTAATACTGTTTATCATCAACAGAGCATTTGCTTAAATACTTGTATCTATAAATCACAACGTTAAACATAAAAATGTCTTTAATAAATAAATTGTCGGACCTTGTCCATTTCTTAATATATATATATTGGCCTGTTGTGATTAAATATCAGATGTTTGCACAGTTCCTCATAAATCAGTTTTCCTACTCATTCATACGTACTTTTGTACTGCTAAGTCAATTCACAGTTTTTGTTTATAAAATCTTTGCTTTCGCATAGTCGCTATTTACTGTTTCATCGTGTCTTATTTATTCTCGATTTTAATGAAGTTGATATTTATAGAATTGTTCCGAGCAGATATTAATAGGTAGCTATAATTTTACCAATGGTATTTGCGAGAAAGTGAATATAAATTACCTCAATTGGAATTGAATTCTGGTTTTCAATTTCGAACCTTTATTTATTACACCACTCGATCATTAGAGGTTACTGAACCGGGTTTACAAAGCGGTCATCCATCTTGTTACTGACCAGGATCAATATTGCTTAACTTTGGTAATCGGACGAGAATCGGTCTTTCAATGTGATATGACCTTAATCCCCTCATTTTCGAGGAGACACGAGTTTAATTTCTTGGTGAAACAGTACAGGAAGGCATCAGATCAGTGGCAGAACTTATAATTACATCATGGTGCGCAATTTAATAATTACAAGTTCGGAAATCCCTCTTAAGAACGTCGAACATGAGAGAAATCTATTGATTAAGATTAATATATCCACTGGCTGGGTTCGATTAAAAAGAAAGGGTAAGCAAGAATAGGAATAAATAGTTAATAGATGCCATAGACGAGTGAGGGTAGACGGGGTGACCAACGAAAACTTTTCGATAAAAAAAAAAACTAAGAGAAGAATAAAAATTACTGTGTACTTACAACAGAGTCTCGTCTTCAAAATGTAGAAAGAAATAATTTAATAGAATTTACGATGCACTGGAAGCAGTAGGAATCAATAACACTGGCATTCAAAAATTGCTTGCTTTTTGCTAATAATAATACCATTTGACGTATACACATGATTCCAACTTATTTTTTTTTCTGTCTGTAGAGTTCAGTCTAAAAGGATTACTGGATAGCTTTGTACGCACTCACTTATTGTATTAGATTGGAAAGAAATTCGTGTCGCATTTGAAACTGAGAAAGAAACAAATGATTCTTTGGTCATAATAGATATATTTAATCAAGTTAATATTCCTACACTTTATCGACAACATAATCCCGTCTACTTGACAAATTGTTGATTTACTCAGGCATAAACCCTTCGATGCAAAGAGACACTAAATATCATTTTTAACTTCTTCACAATAAATGAATTGTTTTCCCTCTAAAAGAAAATATTATGTTGCTATGATTTGAAAATATGTTAGTCAGATGGAGCAAGGTTAGGAACAGAATAAGGAAAAGTTAATTTTTCCAAGTTTCGAGCTACATAAATTACAGACAGTTAATATATATATATATATATATATATATATGTGTGTGTGTGTGTGTGTGTGTGTGTGTGTATCCTGAGTGACTTGAGCATCAATTTCATTTGACAACAACACTTCTCCGCATTAACTGTCTGTAATAAAAACTCGGAGGCGTGATAAGACGTAAGAAAGCTTTGAGGTTGAGTCACGCAGCTTTGAGTTGCGGAGTCACGGCTAGACCGCTTATTCATTGTATCTAAGTAAGGGAGAGTCCTTCTTTCAAGGGAGACAATCGTAATCAGGAGAGCTCATTCATTTTGGCGTATACGATACTCTCTAGCTTCGGTTACATGGTACATGACTCTTTTAATTACCCAACAAATAAAGCATGACCTTTTACGGGTGTGGTCCTGGTTTAACGATACGTTCTTTCTCTTTCAGTAGGTGGTTTCGTTGTATATGACGATAGAAAACCAAATTTTCATCACTAGTGATTTTTCTGACCAGGAAACGTTTGGTAGTAAGTCTACTATTCAATGACGAATAGAGAGCAATTCTTTGATTAAACGATGAAGTACTCTGACAATGAGGCATATATTGACTAATTTATGCAAATTCCCGGAATTACGTACGTATTTTTTTTTTTTAACAAAGTGTGCCTTGCACAGAACTGTTTTAAACACTCTTGCAATTTGCTTGGGACTTTCCTTGACTACGATTCGTAGAAATTCGATATAAACTTGATCGTCCAGATTGAAGTGGATATTTTTGAGAGAAACATTTTCCGGTTGAAACTGGCCAAAACATCATTGGCATGTTCAGATATTTAAAGAATCAAATCCATAGACAAACGAATTTTTCTTGCCGCTTTCGTTGCTGAAGAACGATTTTCGAATTCATGCAACGTACAGAGTCTGAGAATGAGCCTGATATTAAAATTTGGCCGTTCTGATATGAAGTAATCTCCAAAGAAAAGGGAAAAAAACTTACAATGTAAGCATTAATGGCTATTTAACGTCAATGCAGAAAAAAACTATCCTTAAATAATCATATCAAAACCCGATGGGATTTTCTTTCCAATCTAATATGAATCTAATCTTTTATCGATAACAAAAAAGTCCATTAAAGGAAGATGAAACTATATTTTATCTTGTTTTATGTACTTACCAGATACAAAGAATTAACAAGCAAAAGTATTCTCAAATTAACCAGAAAAAGTATCCTCAAATAATTTTGTCAAAACCCCATTGGAGTTCCTTTCCAATCTAATATAAATCTAATCTTATACTGCCAGCATAAATGTCCAATAAAGGATGCTGAACCTATATTTTTTCTTGTTTTATTCAATTACCAGATTCAGAGAACTAACCAGAAAAGTATCCTCAACTAATCTGTCAAAACCCGATAGGATTTTCTTTCTACTCTGAGATGAATCTAATCTTATACCTCCAACAGAAAAGTCCATTAAAGCAATCTGAAACTATATTTTAGCTTGTTTTATTCACTTACCAGATACATAGAACCAACCAGAAATTATCCTCAAATAATCTGTCAAAACCCGATAGGATATTTATCCCAATCTAATATGAATTTAAACTTATACCGCCAATATAAAAGTCCATTAAAAGAAAATATATTTTATCTTGTTTTATTTACTTACCAGATACAAAGAAGTAACAAGGAAAAGCATGAGAATTTTTAACCTCAGAAATCTAATGAGCAGAGCTTGGAGCAGAATTGGCCCAAAAATACGGCAATTCCAGTATGGTTAGAAAGTAGAACAAAGAAATGACCCCTTTATTCTCAAAATTCTATCAGAACTAACAATGTAAATGTAGAAATGCCAACACATACGTTTCACAAAATATATTTAATCAAGTCCGACACAAATACTAACTAGAAATACTAGAAATACTAATACTAATATTATAGGTACTAATCTTTTACCTATGAATGTGTGTTTGCTTCAAGAGGCTTAAACGTCTTCTAGGACCAAAGCTCCTCTCAGACCTAAAGCGTATCTCGTATATACGATTTATTGTTAAATATGCTTGGAAAATGTTCGGTTCATTGTAACACCCTGTAAATATCTGACTCCCTCTTGTATACTCTGTCTTTACAAGAACCAGATAAAACCGAAAATGGGGTATTGCTGCTATATCTGGGCTCAAGCCGCTCAGGATTTACTAGGAAGTTCACGAAGGAAACTTCCATCAATTGTGGAGAGTACCATAACAGTTACTGAACTTGTTTTTTTCTGAAAATCTGTTTCAATAGAAAGCGTTTATAAATTTCAACCTAAAGTGAACGGGCTGCTCAGTCAATGAGTGCCGGATGTCTCCGTATAAGGAAAAGGCTAATAGTATCATTAAATCAGCTACCATTGTCTTTAGAGATTGCGAGAAGAGATAATGGCTTCTGATCCCGAGCGTAACTCGAGTAGCACCGGCTGCTCGGTCAATAAATACCGAATGTTTTCCATATCTGAAAATTGCTAATATTACCATTTGATGTGAGAACAAATACTACACTTGATATTTACTCGTCTCTCCACGGCGGAAGGATATATATATATATATATATATATATATATATGTCACGAGGATGTTTTAAAGTTGGGAATCCAGAGCACATGGGATGAAGCCAAAATTTGTGCGGTGCCTACAACCAATGACGCACTGGCGTCGATATTCTACTGGTCTTCGCTCTTTGCTGCAATGGGGGAGGTACTGCCGCAGGGTTGGAATCGCCGGGACTAGGCATCCCATATTTATTTTTTGTGTGCTTGTCTGAAGAAAATAATTGAGAGATAAAATGTTGTTTATCCCCCTAAGAGTAGATGCTGCACTTAGTATTTACATACAAACACACGCTGTCAGTTTAATGCGACTAGCCCAATGGTGTGCACCTAGACCAGGTCCAAAAATAACCAGCCCCCGCAACTGTCAGTTGCACTGGCATTGTTATTACAACCGATCTCCACCCTTTGTGCAAAAAGGAATGGACAGTTGCGGAAACTGTTCCCTGAAACCGGAAATATGTTCGCCGGAATCGGACATCTCTCAATATTTTTTTTTCATTTCCAGGCGTCCCGAATATAAAGAAACGACTGGGCTGCGCTCTATCCGAAGACAAAAACACAATTGAGAGCTAAAATATAGTGTGTCCGCCCGAAGACAGACACTACACTCTGATCCCAGTCCGATGGCCGGAAAAACCTAACCTGAGGAGCACTGAGTGATCGATTAATAAATCCCCTATTCCTTATAAGGGAATGGCTACTATTAGCATTTGATTGACTCTTTCTTCTTCGATCAACCTTCTGCCTTTTCATCCCAATCTCCGACATAATTGCTGTATATCACTTGCTAAATGAAGGTTTCCACGCCTTTTAAATATTCTAGCACTCTCTCTTATAATCCTGCTCCGTCATAGTGGCGCACATCTATGGATATTCATGCCATGAAACGATGTCCCTGAATGCCACTAACGATAGAAAATCCCCTTCAGCGTTAGCAGTGGCTCTGAGTACATAAGAACATATATTTCATTTAGTATAACTTGGAAACAAAAGCTTCGTTTATTTATGTTCTTCAAGTCTTTTACGTCACTAACAATTTATATTCCAATTTCTTTTCAATAATTTTACAAATAAATCTCAATAGAAATATTAAGTAAAAGATTTATGGCAATATTATAATGCCAGATATATGTGTATTTTGTATATATAAAATATCTATCGATCGATCTATCACTACTTATAATCTATCTATCTATCTATCTATCTATCTATCTATCTATCTATCTATCTATCTATCTATCTGTTCTGTCTATCTATCTCTCATATATATATATATATATATATATATATATATATATATATATATATATAATTATTTATATATATTATATGCGGTACTTATTAGAAAGCGCTCAATATCAGGGATAGAGCTAACATATTTGGTTGGATTGATGTGAGTTTTGTGACCCTAGGTTTCACGCTTTTTGCGATTTTGTCTGACTATCGCAAAAGCGTGAAACCCAGGGTCTAAATCACATCAATCAACCAAATATATATATATACATACATATATATATATATATATATATATATATATATATATATATATATATATATATATATATGCAGAAGTTATTGAGGGAGAGTTGAATTGTGTTTCATATTATTAGTTTTCTTTATTCGTGTATTGAAAAAGAAAAATAATATTCCTGATCAATTAAGCTCTCCCAATAACTTCTTATATATATATATATAATATATAGATCAGGAAATATATATGTTATATATATATATATATATATATATATATATATATATATATATATATTATATATATATATGATGTGAGTTTGTGACCCTGGGTTTCACGCTTTTGCGATAGTCAGACAAAATCGCAAAAAGCGTGAAAGAAGGTCACAAACTCACATCAATCAACAAAATGTTAGCTCTATCTGATATTGAGCGCTTTCTAATAAGTGCGCATATAATATATAAATAATTATATATATATATATATATATATATATATATATATATATATATATATATATATATATATATTTATATACACACATTTTTCACACACACACACACACACACACACATATATATATATATAATAGAAAATGGTAAACTGTATGCAATTTCCAAGAGGATATAGATTCAGGGAGAACAAAGTTATTAATTAATGAATATCAAACACTTAAAATCCCGTAGGTGATAATTTTTACTTCATGAAAGCCATGTGAAAATAGCTTTCAATCTTTCCGACCTGCAAATCACATATAAAAACGGAAAAAAAAATACTCCATGTTAAAATCAAGATATGCAGATGACTTATTTAGAGAGAGAGGAAAAGAAAGTTTAACGACATGTAAAGGTTGGGCTAAAATGATGTTAAGACATTAACATTTTATCAGTTAGTCTTTAAAATTTGTGGGAACCTAATTTAATATACTGATTTTATATTTAATTCGCTATAAAAGTATGGCATTTAAAGAAGAGGGCAAAGGAAAGTATTGTTAAGACTATAGGAATTACAGAAAACACACTGTCTGCCTTTTATACCGCTAAAATTTCAATTTAGATATATTCAATTTAACAAACCATTTATAAATTATATTAAAAAGTTTATGGTTAGGTCCATTTTAAATAATACTCATGTATATGTATGTGAGTCTGTACGTATATTGTACATTATTCTCTCTACCTATCTATCTATCTATCTATATATCTATCTATCTAAGCCTGTTCATTATTTATCTATCTATCCCTGTCTGTTCATATCTATATATCTATCAATTACGATTAAATAGTGAGTTCAACCCTCACTGGATGGCCCATATTTTCAGTCTTGTACCACATCTAAGCTACACTTAGAAAATCACCATATCTATCTATCTATCTATCTATCTATCTATCTATCTATCTATCTATCTATCTATCTATTAGGTTAATTGCAAGAATAATGACGTAATAATGTCATTTTGTGACGTATTTTTAACCTCAAAAAACGACATTATTACGTCATTATTTTTGCACCTACCTAATATCTATCTATCTATCTATCTATCTATCTATCTATCTATCCCATTCTGTTTATTATCTATCTATCTATCTATCTATCTATCTATCTATCTATCTATCTATCTATCTCATTATGTTCATTATCTATCTATCTATCTATCTATCTATCTATCTATCTATCTATCTATCTATCTATCTATCTATCTCATTCTGTTCATTATCTATCTATCCATCTATCTATCTATCTATTTCACCTTAGTTAGTTAGTTAGTTAGTTACTTAGTTTAATCACCCAATAGGTAAATAAAATGGGAGGGGCATAGAAATCACTCAAAATGCAATTTTTCTTTTCGAATTAAAATTAATATGAATTCCATCAAATTTCAGCTTCTTCCAGAGGAAAGATGAAAGAAATTTGTTTTATATATATATATATATATTGTTGTTAATAATGAAGCGCGGTTGATTATTTGTAGAGTTCAGTGAATTTCAAATGCAATTTTAACAATCAATTTAGAAACTCCGACTTCTTAAATGAAAACGAGAAATAGTGGCATATATATCTCGCGTACCAATATTCATTTTCAAAATGTGTTGCGAAGTAATAAGACTAAGAACTAAATGCACTTCACTATTTTTTATTAGTTTGATATCTTACATTTTTCCTCTTGTTTCTTTGTCTTTTATATGACGTGGACTTTCTTAAACATTGACATATTCTCCAGTGAACTCTGATCAAGCATGTTACTGAGAAATTAATGATCGTCTTTTGAGGAGACACCTGTTGAATATCAAAAGGCAGGCACATGAAGTAGGTGCGCAAAAAATGGTTTTCATGCCGAATGCAGCCCTTCCCTGTCATGACAGTTAACACTGCCACACGCCATGCATGTGCGACCTGTCAGATATTGCGCATTCAACATATATATATATATATATATATATATATATATATATATATATATATATATATATATATGTTTCATTAAAAACGACAGACAAGGTATTACGGTTAAGCTTTTTATTTAATTTTCTTGTGTTCGAACAAGAGCTTTCTTTTCTGGACAAAGAGTGTGTAAAACTCTCTAAATGTTTTATAGTTCCGAGCGCTTTCGGCTATACCTTCAGCCATTATCAAGGATGATTCAATTTTTCGACTTAATTGTTTGCATTATGTGTATGTTTTAATGTGTTGTAGGGATGTTTTAATTTCCGAATACGGTTAGCACATTGTGGCCTTGTTCGTAGTTAATATTGTCAAGAGTTGGCTTTTTCTCTTTTTTATTAAAGCTTCCATTATTTTTAATATTTTTTTGCAGGTGGATGAAATTATTATATTTGTGCTTTCTACTAGTATGTTTCTAATGGAGTCTGTTAAATTTGTGAGTGTGTTTAAATGGGTTCTAATGGAGCTGTGATCAGATAGGTGTAACGTAAGACGTCTGGATAAGCATGTTTTTGTGTAACCGATGTAATTATTTATGGGTCCGGTTTGATCAGGAACACAGTTCCTCAAGGGGCATTTGAACTCATAGATAATGTTCTTTCTTTGTAATCTTGACTTAACTGGTGTGTTGTTGTTTTGTTTTTTTTAGGATAAGTTTAGCTGTCTTAAAATTTTTATAATAGATAATTAATTTGATTTTTTTTATTCGGGTCAATTAGGGTATGTATTTCTTTATAATATGTCTTCGTGAAGATTCGTCTTGTTTGTAATTAATATGCATTTGGTTTTTGTAATAAATGTGTATGTAATTTTTGACTGTGTGTTCACTGTCGTTATTACTTACATTGGGGAGAAATAGTCTAATTTGGTGGTTGTATATATATATATATATATATATATATATATATATATATATATATATATATATATATATATAAGCAAAGTCGCAGCAAGCGAAAATCAGAGTTTCCTAGTTGAGTTTGGTTTGGAGTTCCAATTTTCCACAGTCTCTAGTGCGCAGTTGAAGTGGGCCTCGCAGAGCTGACTTGTAAGATTCGCGCAACTTCCGAAGTCACCTTCAATCCAAGAACAATTTATTTTTGAAGAGCGACTTAGATTCATACCACCAACACAAGTTTTACGACTATCGCCTGAAGACACACCAAGAACCAGTTTCTTAAAGAACAGACAACTTAAGATGTTAAAACTCACCTAACAAAAACAACGTGTCACGAATCCATATAGCGGGTCGGGAGATAGACGCAGTCCTATGTATCCAGCAACCAGATATAAAGTATTGTTATTCTTTTTTTGATACCTTGAACTTTTGAGTTATTATTTTATTTTATTTTACACATATTTGTGCGATACCACCCTTATTTGAACTCAACTTGCATTACGGCCCCAACGACTGATTGATTTCGTCTGGCTAAGATCAATTCACAACGTGGGTAGGTGGACTGGAGATCAACGCAGTTACTTCGGTAACCAGACGTTGGAAGCGAGTTGGAAACGACGAGGCTGATATCGAATCTGACCAGATTCCCATCCGAATCACCAAAAGGTTAGAACGTCTCATTTGGGTGGCGCGACCAATACCAAGCCAGTTGTTCGTCCCAGGACGGGACAACACGACTGACGCAGACAGGCGGACGTCACGTTTGGAGCGGCGACACCCGAACGAAGCAGCGAGGAACGAGGAAGGCTGTGGGACGTCACACTGACGTGCTAATCCACTTCTCCCTCCAGCTATGGGTAAATAGCAGGACAGACTAGGTTCTATAGCCTTGGATGGCAACTGCTCTAGGAGAAGGAATTCAAAACCTGCAGAGGGTCGTTTGGGGTCCCTGTGGCACGTAGTGCACTAGGTCTCTGTATTCGGCCCTTCAAAAAGTCTGGATGGTCCTGCACGAAACCTTCACCACTATAATCAAATCTCATCTGCTGTTGTCGGGCTGTCGGTTTCCTGGGAACTGATCTGCTTGACTATATATAATCAGGGATAAAAACTTAAAGATCCATTTCAGCTCTAGTTTATTTTGTGAATATTTCTATATATTCATCTCTTCAGACCGAAATTTCTTAATAAATGGAAACAATTTCTTCGGACTGATATACTAGATTAACAGGAGGAAGGGAAACAAGCGGGAAGAGAAGGATGAACGTGAGGAAGAAAGAGTCGACAAACTGAGTTAACTGAGTTAACTGTAATCGTTAACACCTATCCTTCAGTAATAGGGAGAGGAGGTTAAATGCTGTTTAAATAGTCTTAGATCAGTCGATCTTGAGGGGGTTTTCAGCTACTCCACAAAATGATTATTATGATTTAGATTTATTATTATTTTTATTTGTTGTGACGTAAATCGGAATGATTGACCGCAGACAAATGTAACACACAGTTAATCATTAACTACTGTCCCTAGTGTTGTTTAAATAGCCTTAGACGAGTCCATCTTGTGGGGGTGTTCAGATACTCAACCACAAATTTAAATCTAGAAATTAAAAGGGATTAGTACTTTTTAGAAGAGCATTAAACATATTTCTTTTTTGCTTAGAATAACGAAATGTTTTTCTCTAAATGAGAATGAACAAAAAAGAAAATATTATATGAATCTATATATATATATATATATATATATAACTCGTGGCTAATTCACCAAGATAACTCATCGGCTCCTAACGCCCTGAGCATCTTAGAAGAAAATCGCCATACAGGGACAACTTCCCTCCTCACCGGACCAATTTCCGTGTGATTTTTTTTCTTTTGATAAAACCCAAGGGGGACATCATGCAAACCTGTTTTTCCGGAGGTGGAATCTATCGAGAGTCCTGTAAGGATGTAGCAGCGGCGAATCTCGGGAGAATCATTTCATTCATATATATATATATATATATATATATATATATATGTGCGTATATATATACGTATATATGTGTATGTATATACACGCATATATATACGTATATATATATATACTTATATATATATATATATATATATATATATATATATATATATATATACGTGTATATAGGCAGCATTTTTCATTGATGCATGAATTATTAAATAATATATACAAGTGTTTTTTTTCTATTTATTTTATGGAAATTCTTTTCATATCGTTTGATAAGCTGAATAACATCATCATTAAAAGACGTAAGAATATCACCATATTGATATATATTTTTTAATCCTATCTAAGATGTTGCCTTACATAAGCCGTTATCAAAGACGACAATTACATTACAATATATTAACCAATACACGGAAAAAACAATACTGATAGCCTGTTTTTGTTTGCATGGAAATTTCCTAGCAACGACAAACTCATGCATACGAGACGCTAAAAGCGAAAATCGTTTGAAAACACAACTATACTTAAACATGAAAACAATAAACAAAAACTAAAAATTCTTAATCAGACGATATTAAAAAACTTACATAAATTAAATAGACAAAACTTGTCCATATATATATATATATATATATATATATATATATATATATATATATATATATATGAAGTGCGTCAGAAAAAGTAGTTCTAAATTTAAGAACTCACCGAACTATCTGATCCTACAACTTATCTTCTTACTTAGACTGGCAATGTACTAGATCTCTAATTAACTCTAAATTGGTTAAGCATCTCACATCACAAAGTCTAATTTTATATAAGTAATAGGGCTTTCGCTTCAAGTGTTGATCGGTTAACGATTATTGCCAAAAAATATTAGATAAGATCAGTGATGTTCGGATGTTTGCTTTTGCTATCTCTAGGGCATAAGTCTGGGTTTGGCATACTGGTCTCTTTCAAAAGTTAAAAGGTTATGTTACTTCTGCATTAATTTTTGAACTGATTCAGTCTTTCTTATCAAATCGCAAAAGGAATGTTGTCTTGAATGCCCACTCTTCTAGATCTTTCTTGCATAAATGCAGGTGCTTCCCAGCGATCTCGCATTGGTCGTACGTTGTTTCTAATTTTCATAAATAACCTTCCTGATGCCATCAGTTCTTAACGCGGTGTCTATGCTGATGATAGTAATTACTTAATAGTAAGTTTAATCAGTTCGATAAAGTCAAATCGATAGTTAAAAAATGACATACAATCTGTTTTTTTAAATGGGCCAAGTAGTGGCTTGTTAATTTTAATGCCTCTAAAATAAAACTGCTTCCTTTTAATAATCTGAGAGAAACCTTTTTAACTTCCATAAGCATGGCTGATGCTAACCTCTAGGAGAGTGATTCATTGTTCCTTCTCAGACTATCGTTCCATGCTGACATGAAATAGAATGAATATATTGAAACAATTAGTAAGTTAGCCGTTAAGAAATTTGGTTCACTGTGCCGTGCAAGACAATTTTCCTCTCCAGAATCTAACTTACATATTCATAAGTCTACAATATGTCCGGGCTTTAATTCCCAATCACCGTTGATCTTCATTAATTGAAATGCAATGTCAGTCGCTATCTTGTGTCTTCTTAATTCTTATTCTTTTCCTCATATTCTCTAACACTCAGCAACCTCTTGCATCCTAGTGGCTTTAATACCTTGCTTGAGGTGTAATGAATAAATATATATATATATATATATATATATATATATATATAGAGAGAGAGAGAGAGAGAGAGAAGAAGAAGAAGAAGAGAGAGAGAGAAAGAGGAATAAAGGGAGAAAAATGGAAAATTTGGGACAGATAGCCATATATATAAATGTAGTGTGATAATTATAACATACAGCATTAGCCCTAAACCCATAAATAACCCTCAACATTAGCCTCCAAAATAGGGTAACATTAAAGGTTATCCCTGAAACAAAGAAACTGACATGGCCTTACTTCTTTTTCAATTATTTTGCAACAAGTATAAACAAAAATAAAAATGTTGCTAGCATTTCAAATACTTTATATTTAAGAGACACTCATCAATATTCAACAGGTTAACAGAAAAGTGTAATTAAATTATGGTGGATGTTCAGTGCCGGTATTTGAATATAATAAACGTAAATAAATGGGGATGTTGATTTTTTAGGCCATTAATACTTAAATTGTTATTGCATGAGATAAATGTATGGATTATATATTCTAAATAACAGGAGTTCATGAATTTAAACATTATCTTTTAATTTTGTGAACATTTTAATAGTCATGTATGTTGGCTTGGGAAAAGAGAAATTCTTTCAGGAATGGAGATATTTAAAAAAAAAAACAGGCGCAGATTTATATTTTGATAGAATTCGATAACAGCACTCTCAAGAATTTTCCGTCTAAGTTAGTTATTTTCTTTTTCATTAAGTGTTGAATTCTTGAATAGGTATGAGCATCTCTTAAATTTCCAAATTTGGGAAAACTAACAGGGAGGCACGTTGGATAATGGATAGCGGATCGGATTGAGGAATCGGAGAGCTGAGTTCGAATTCCACTCATCACTTCTATGAATCCACTTCTTCTCCCCCCCCCATCCCCGCTATGAGTAAATAGCAAGACAAACCGTGCTCTATAGCCTTGGATGTCAACTTGTCTACCGCAGAAAGAAATGGTAACCTGTTGGTAAAAAAATCTGCCTCGTCAGTCATGTATCGAAAGATAGATCATTGTCTAAGCGTGTATCGCATATAACTGACTGGACAGCATATTTTGTTCATAAATATTTGTTGCAAAATAAAATCCTTATATTTTCCTTGATAACGTTCTTCGGAAAACAAAACTTGTCGGTTAAGATAAGTTTTACTTTTGTCTTTAATCATATTATCCTTTTTTACATATATATTTTAGTATTATCAGAAATGTTTACATACACACACTCATATATATATATATATATATATATATATATATATATATATATATATATATATATTTACAAATGCTTATTGATTTGTTTTGATTATGTCAAATTAAAAATCTGATAACTGATTTTTTTAACCTGCTGTCACGGCTGACACGGAAATGAAAATGCGTCGTTTGAAATAGTTTTGAAAGATTGAATTTTTTTTTCTACACAAAACAAATCTTTAAATCATTTAAATACAAATATTGACTTATTTCGAATAAGTGTAGAAAATATACGAATTAAAAATATAGTAAAGATAATGCTGTTGGCAAATATATATTTAATTACGATCCAACACAAAACAAATGTTTTCTTCTTTAGTAAATCCGCTCGAATTGACGTCATGAGAAAATAGATATTTTGCTAAAGTCTTGTTATTATTAAAAGGTTTTTACGTGATAATATTTAAATGTATTTAGTTAAATGATTTTTTTATCTGATCTTCTCCACATCGTAAATGTCTTCAAGCAGTTGACCATTAACGTCAAGACACTCGTACCTGGTATTCTGACCTTTCATGGAGTTGATTTTTAACATCCTCGCTTCGTAAATATCTGCAAGCACTTGACCATTCTCATAAAGACACTGATACCTACGTCGCAAGTACTTTGATCTATTCAGTTATGTGTCATGCGTGATACACGCTTAGGCGATCATGTATCTTTCGATACATTATTGACGAAGAAGATTTTTTTTCCTTCAGGGAGGAAGATGAAGAGGATGCATACCTTTCCCACGTAAGTGAATGTGATGGACTCGACTGGAATTCGAACTCGGCTCTCCAAGCCGCTATCCATTACTCTACAGTGCCTCCTATTAAGGAGTCGATTTTTAACCTCACGTCGTCGTAAATATCTTGAACTAGTTGAGAATTGTCACAAAGTAAATCGCAAGTAGTCTTATCTTTCATGTTGATTTTTGATTCATCAGCATCGTAAATACATTCAAATAGTTGGTCATTAAGATCAATTACTCTGATCTTTCAATGTGTCTATTTTTGGCATCCGAAAGTCGTAAATATCTTCAAATTTGGTCATTGTTCTAAAAGCACTGGTTCCAGGCGTCAAAAGATCTAGAGAGATAACGATAACACGGTTAAAAGTTACAAATATCTACAAATACATTTAGCATATTATAGATTGAGATCAATTGTAGATCATTTATTTAACGTAATTCTGGTTAATTTTTAATCTTAAACTAGAAATCGAATATGTATGTCTTCATTTAATGCAATAGATATGCATCTGTCAGTCTAAAATTATTGAGTTGGCTTAGTTTCCTTCAGTGGGGAAGAAGAAGAGGATGCATACCTTTTCCCACGTAAGTGAATGTGATGGACTCGACTGGAATGGGGTTGGCTCAGTTTGCAACGCCTTTCCAAATCCATATTATTTCTTCATCATTCTCAAAGACAATCTGTGATTTATGCCACAAATATGACTTGGGCAACATAGTTCTCGGGAGAGAATGCATAATCTGGCGTAATCAGTAGTTAAACAAGATCAGTACACACAAACACTTCATAACGATGACTTTTGACTTAAAGCTCTTACAACTATCGACGGTTGTCCTCATCTTTATTGTCATGTTCCCGACGTTTCGGCCGTTGTATGTTTCGACCTTCTTCAGATGATTGGAATTTCGAACTGAACTCTTTATTTCGTTCACCGTGGTAGACTTTTCTAATTCCTCATTCCAGGCCACCTCCTGGGTGTCTCAATTATCTCACTTTAACTCAACTCTCAGTTTTTTTTTTGTCCATCATTGCCGTATCCAGCTATTGAACTCACAACTCTTTGGGTGAAGTCACTTGATCCAACCAGCACTTTTATTCACTACGCCATGTGTCCTCATGTTCAAAATTCCAATCACCTGAAGAAGACCGGAGCACACAACGGCCGAAACGTTGTGAACATGACAATAAAGATGAGGACAACAGTCCGGACAATGTAAATATTGTAAGTGATTACTATACCTCATCTCACAAATCGACGGCTTTTGAATATTTTTCTCTATTTAGTTTCACTCACAATGCATAGATAAAACTGTTGTTTGGTTTGCAATTAATTCGCAATGACATTTCTAGACCGATTACAAAGAGTATTAGTCAATCAAGATAGAGAGTTACCGAATTAGATTGCTATAAATGATTAAAGGATGAAGGAAAAGGTATCGTAAGGATATGTCGGATAGATATGAGTTCATCTTAGTCTCGAAGAGATTAAAATTGCATTTGAAGAAGAAGCACCTTCTCAGGATTCCTTTCCACAAAGTGACAGTTCTTGATATGAAGCTGTCCGAGTGGGACTTCCTCCTTAAAAAAGAGAAAAGAATGAGGCTGATTTGACGCCGTTTACGTGGTGTTGGGTGTCCTTACTGTACTCTTCGTGGTTTTTATATTCGATGAACAATACTAAAATATCTCATAAATGTACCAATTATTGCTCTAACATCTAAGCTGGTTCTTCTACAATGTATTTGTAGATTCTTGATAAAATCCATAGATTTTGCTATGTTATCGGTCCTGAACTGGCATCCCGGCTTCAAACATTTTATCATTGCCGTAACGTAACTTACCTGTGCATTTTCTATAAATATTTTAATTGTACCTGTTCTAATGAATTTGTCTGTTTGATATTTCGACTTTAAGAAATATAAGTGCAGTACTAGTTTGGCAGCTAGGTCTCATCAATTTTCCAGTTGAAAACCGTAAGTTTTGTGCTTGCAGTTTCTTCTCTCGCGTTTCTCGATTGTGAAAATCTTTATATTGGTATAATTTAGTGAACATTTAAAATTCGTCAGGTCTAATTATAAATACATTAAAATCATCAACTCTTATAAAATATTAATACAGTAAATAACGCACCATACCAAGTAGTTTTTTGATAGTACTTCTATGTACCGTATGTTATTATAAACCCCAGTATCACTCATCCGCCATTTGCATCAATGATATAAACAAATAACCAGTGACGTCATCACTGTCACGTGACTAACTGCAATATTGTGTTAATATGCCAAATATATTCACCGAACATCAGTTTTAGTAGGATATATTTATGGCAGCCTGCTGGAATTACGAGAAGCTGGGTAAAGTAACTATAAGTGCTGTCTACTTGTTTACAACTTGGTGATAAAAGGTTTGCCTTTCAGACCCGCCATATAAGTCGACCTCGAGGTTTGGAATGATTTTTTAGGCTTGAAAACGTGATTTGTACGCCGAAATTTACGATATGCGCACAATTTGAAAGTTAGTTCTTTTGTGCTAAATTCGTAAATTTGAACAAGTGATGCAAATTTATTTGATCAAAAAGAGAGAGCGAGATTAAAGATGTTTATCATTCGATGCTGCGTTAAATTTCACTGGCAAACCATTCACGCTTCGTTTCAATACAACAGCACTGAAGAAAAGTAAACTTGTAATCATAATCGATGATTAATCATGATATATGTCGTATTTTCAATCAGTTAAATCATCAAACCCGGACGCTATCTTGATGAAACGATTGTGATGAATGTTTTCTTCTTGTTCACCACTGCGATTATATACTCCAGTTAGATCAACTACACCGAGTGATCTCATAGAAATTTGACACTCTAATCGTTAAATATAAAACAACTTCTTTAGCTATAAAAGGGCAGCGTGGAGTGCATCACACTGTGGAGTAATACACCGCAATCTAGTCCTGTTCATCAATAATATTTACTAAGTTCGATCTTACCTACATGAACAATAATTGTCCTAAGCTAGCTTAATACTTATGATACTTCTCGCTAACGTTTTTTAAAACAATGCTCCTTCTAGACTTCATGACATTCCAGATGCCTTTTCATTATTTTCAGGCGGGGAGGAACCAAGACGAGTCTATGCCGAAGAGCAGATTCTCGTTTGGGGTGGTAGACAGTTACCCGACCCCGTATATATGGGGTCTACGTGTAATTTTTGCCCGAGCCTACGGGCTCCGTTTTATACCCCGCATTAAAAAACGGCCTTGTGCCACATACTGCCACGCAGGGTGGGGAGTAAATAACCTTGCTTCGGCAATTAGTTGGAGATTCGTCTCCAGCTGTGCTGGTCGAACTCTCTGCCTTCAGGCAAAGAGGAACTCAGACGAGGCTATGCCGAAGGGAAGAAACTCGTCTGAGGTGTTAGACAGCTACCCAACCCCGTGTATACGCGGTCTACGGGTAATTTTTGTCTGAGCTTACGGCCTAGGTTTTTGAACTCGCATTAAAAAACGGCCTTGTGCCACATCCTGCCTCGCGGGGAGGTAGGTGAAATGCCTTGGGAATTAATCTTGCTAACTGATCGCCTGTCTTTTCAGTAATGTATTTTCTTTCATCTACGCACATGTTTACTGTTCTTCACCGAGTACCACCTTTTCTCTCTGTAACCTCTTTATGGATACAACACACACACACACACACACACACACACACACACACACACACACACACACACACACATATATATATATATATATATATATATATATATATATATATATATATATATATAACCCGTGGTTACTTCACCAAGATAACTCGGTGGCTCATAACGCCCTGAGCATCCTAGAAGAAAATCGCCATACAGGGACAACTTCCCTCCTCACCGGACCAATTTCCGTGTGATTGTTTTTCTTTTTACAAAACCCAAAGGGGAACATTATACGAAGCCGTTTTTCCGGAGGTGGAATCTATCGAGAGTCCCGTAAGGATGTAGAGAGAGAGAGAGAGAGAGCGGGAGAGAGAGATTTATTCAGTTCTCCCATTATCTCATTATGAGTTTAGCAAAATAATGTAATATCTTTCTATTGATTTCTATTGTTTTGGTTACTTTTTATGGATAAAACTTTCCTGTATTATTGTATTGATGTGCTTCACCAACAATTCACAACTTATCTTTATGCAACAAATTTATTATAATTTTCAATTCAATGAATAATTTTATCTTCAGTACATATTCTAATATATAGATTAACGGAGATTACATGTGATTATTTGCTCTTTTCAGTAGTACAACAATATTTTATATAATTGTAACCCGACAAGAATTTTTGTATTGGGGTCTGTATACGCCCCAGGATATTATCCATTCTCGAAACTCCGAGGTGACTAATTCAAATTGTTTATAAGCCTCTAAAAATCAAATCAATCCTCCGGGTTCCAAACGTAAGATGAAAGTTCCCCAATTTTTATTTGACTTAATAACTACCATTTTGTGGAACTGACTCCCACAGGGTAGCTTTCCTGAACATTTTTAACATTAGCCACTTCAAACCCAGGGTTAATAGTCATTTTTATTCATTTAACCACAAAATCTCCACTTCTATTCTGTTAACAAGATATCAGTAAGTGTCTCGTTGTATAAGCACCACAGCCTTACAAAGTTACGTCGGAGTTCCGAACTTGGTTTCCGTAGTACAAACGACTAAATTTCCATTTACCTACTCACGGAATATAAGGTAACATTTTTGCTGTACTTAAAGAGAAGGTATTTCTCTATTCCATACAACTTTTAGGTTTTCCTGTTTTGATGGCAAAACTTTAGCTTTATTTTACTTCTTCTTTTTCTTCTTTTACACAAATCCGCCCATTATTTGCCAATCCTGTCGGTAAAAAGAGTCTTATGAGAACTCATTATAAACTTTGTGTTCATTTTTTTTCACTTCCATTTTCCTCAGACTCTACTTCCAGAAAACATTCCCAGAGACATTATACAGAGATAATCAATAAACATAAATCTTTTTTTTTATAACGTACCATTCTGGAAATGCTGTGTATATTGCAATATATGGCGAATATAATAATATAATATGGCAAGTATATAGGTAGATTTCTAGCTGCATCAATATCTCAGTAGCCTACCTATGACAAAAACGTTTCTTTTGTGCAACATATATATATTTTCTTTCCTTGTCAAGCCACGTAATTCCCTGACGAATATTAACCATGTCGCTCGAACATTGCAGCGGGGAAATGTCAGATTTAAATTTAGTTAAGCACAGTGTGTTGGGCTACGGAATTATTGATCCGCTTGTGTGTACGTTTCTCCGAAGTTTATCCACATCAAGACTTAGCCAGTGACTTTACACATTTACAAAACATATACTCAAGCGACTAAGAAGCCATATAGATACGCTCGTATCAAAATAGAATATACAAATGCGAAAATTAGAAAAAAAAATAATTTAAAATTTAAAAAAAGAAAAACCAGCTGACTAGAGAAATTTCTGTCCGGGAAAATAATATGGATGCATTTATTCAAATTAAAAAAAGAAAGAAAAAAAATAAAATAAACGAACGAAAACAGACGACATATCCCGATTCGTTGCAGAAATGGTATTCACATACGGCTGCTTGTTTCCATTTATTAAGGCGCATAAGAAACATACAAAAAAAGAGACAGTAATTTTATAGCTCTGAGAAAGCAATGATTTAATACCTATTGGATTCAGTTAAAACCAATTATGCCCATTCATGATTATATATATATATATATATATATATATATATATATATATATATATATATATATATATATATATATATATATATATATATATTTTTCTGTCGCTTTCTCCGTGAAAAAACATCTAATAAAGTACAAACTTGCACTTAATTTTTCCGTATAAAGACATGCAGGTAAATGTCATGTTAATAGAATTTTTTGAAACGTACACACTCACATATATAGATCTGATGTAAAAATATAAATAAACAAGCGAATATATATATATATATATATATATATATATATATATATATATATATATATATATATATATATATATATATATATATATATATATATATATATAAAAGGGTATGAAAAAGTGGAAAAGTTTTCGTATGGCTCGGATCGGCTTTTAGGATTTCATCGAACTAAGATTATGTTTTATGTTTTACGATTACACATAATAATGACGAACGTGAGTAATTTTAGATTCGAAAATATTTGATTTAATATGTGTTTTGCTAAGTATATATCTGATCAAATATCCAATTTATATATATATATATATATATATATATATATATATGAGTTATATGACATAGGCTAATGATTAAGGATAAGCATAAAAACAGACTGTCACCAGAGGTGACAGTCTGTTTATGCTATATCCTATCCCTTAATCAGTCACCTTCTACTTTTATATTAGATATGCTTATACCTTTTATATTTAGCACTTTAACCCATAAATTAGCATATTAATCATATTTTATCATACATACATACATACATACATATATATATATATATATATATATATATATATATATATATATATAAATGTAAATGTGTGTGCCTATTTATATATATATATATATATATATATATATATATATATATATATATATATGTTTTTAAACTACAATTCTACAGGTAAAATTGTATAACAGTCGAAAAAGTTTTCGTGTGATGCGTTTCTTCCGATGAAGTCAGAAGCGACGAAACGCGTCGCATGAAAACTTTCTCAATTTATCATACATTTCCCCCACCACACACACACACACACACACACACACACACACACACATTAGTGTTGTTCAGCTTATTGATCATTCTAGATAACACGTCCTTTCCCAGAACTGTAACTAAGGTCTGTTTCACCATAGTTGCGTAGAAACCACAAGTTGGCTCTGTGGATGTTAAACAAACACAAATGTGCCTGAGCGAGAGTCTGGAATTGTGATTGGCTAATGGCCCTAGTAGACATGGTTCCTCGAATACGAGTAACAGCTATTATATATATATATATATATATATATATATATATATATATATATAGAGAGAGAGAGAGAGAGAGAGTAATTATCCCTATTTCCAATTTTAGAATATATAAATACATAAATGTGGTAACCTAGAAAGGGTTACTGAATGAGGAGTAACCAAAACGGAGGTTGGAAATGAAATGGTAATCTTTAGAACATCAACAAAATACAATACTCGCCAGCGGCGTGAAGTAGGTAAACCACTGATAGTGGTGGACTACTTAGACAGCATATTACCCCCATGGACAATAGTGTCTAACGTATTTATGAGGATTGGAACATACTCAATACATTTCATAGGTACAGTATGCAAAAATAAATTAATTACTAAGACTATATTACAATAAATAATGATTACATTATTAAAAAAATTATCAACAATAACATTTACTTACTTTTGTGTATTAACTACTAATACTTTAATCATTTAGTAGCTTCCATTGTTTACTATCATTTCTATAGCTTACCTTGACTTTCAGTCAATCTGAAGTATATTTATGAGCATTCTTAAATTAAATAAAACAGTTGAAACACTAGCGACATATTTAATTTTCAATACCTGCTGCAATATAAAATTCTGCATTTGCTTCCCCCATAAAATTCTTATGTTTGCTTCCCCATAAAATTCTTATGTTTGCTTCCCCATAAAATTCCTATGTTTGCTCCCCTATAAAATTCTTATGTTTACTTTTACCCCCATAAAATTCTTATGTTTGCTTCCCCACATAAAATTCTTGTTTTCTTTCCCCCATAAAATTCTTATGTTTGCTTCCCCCCATAAAATTCTTATGTTTTAATTTACCCCCTATAAAATTCTTAGGTTTTCTTCCCCCCATAAATTCTTATGTTTGTTTTCCCCATAAAATTCTTATGTTTTCTTTCTATAAAAAATTCTTATGTTTGCTTCCGCCCCCATAAAATTCTTATGTTTGCTTTCCCCTGATAAAAAATTCTTATGTTTGCTTTTCCCCGCCATAAAATTTTTTATGTTTGTTTTCCCCACATAAAATTCTTATGTTTGCTTTCCCCCCATAAATTCTTATGTTTGCTTTCCCCCCACATAAAATTCTTATGTTTTGCTTTCCTCCCATAAAAATTCTTATGTTTGCTTTCCCCATAAAATTTATGTTTGCTTTCCCCCCCATAAAATTCTTATGTTTGCTTCCCCCCACCATAAAATTCTTATGTTTTTCTTTCCCCATAAAATTTTTATGTTTGCTTTCCCCATAAAAATTCTTATGTTTTCTTCCCCATAAAAATTCTTATGTTTGTTTTCACCCCATAAAATTCTTATGTTTGGTTTCCCCATAAAAATTCTTATGATTGCTTTTTTCCCCCCATAAAATTCTTATGTTTGTTCCCCATAAAATTATGTTTGCTCCCCAATAAAATTCTTATGTTTGCTCCCCCATAAAATTCTCATGTTTGCTTTTCCCCCATAATTTTTTTTTATGTTTGCTTCCCCCACCCATAAAATTCTTATGTTTGCTTCCCCCACCCATAAAAAATTTTTATGTTTGCTTCCCCCCCATAAAATTCTTATGTTTGCTCCCCGCATAAAATTCTTATGTTTGCTCCTCCACATAAAATTCGTATGTGCGCGCTTCATCCTCTGATAGATTTGATGAAGTCTATCGGAGAACAAAACGCGTCGGCTATAATAAGTTTTTTCTTTTATCTTTGTTCATATTGTCATTTTACAGACATCGTTTTTATATATATATATATATATATATATATATATCTGAAATTTTACATATCTATGTGTATATATATATATATATATATATATATATTTATTTACATCTAGATCCATATTTGTTTCTATCCATATCTGTATCTGTCTATCTATATCTATAC
>CAHIKZ030004911.1:1042500-1080000 GCA_903632075.3 Acanthosepion pharaonis
TTTTCTCCTTTATGTTTTTCGATGTTAAATATTTTCGATAAGAGACATTCTCTTTTTATGTGTTAATAATCCGAATTTTCAGTTCAAGAAAGAAATTCGGATTACTAACACATAAAAAGAGAAAGTCTCATATCGAGAATATTTAATGTTGAGTAGGTCTTTTTCAAATTCGTATAGCTGTTTGTTGAATGGTGCAACTTTTTTACTTTTAAAGCCGTAAACTTGTTATGCTAACCCTTTATATATACACCCGAAATCAAACCACCCTCCATTCATAATTAAACATATACCCTCATCAATAGAAAATAGAATTAGCATTAACTTCGCTAACAAGGAAATATTCAACAACACAATGTATTTCTATAACACTGCCCTAAAAAAAGTGGTTATAAAATGCTAACATTAACTATAGAGACGATTGCACTGGCCATAAGAAAAAAACAGGAAAAGAAAAATCATTTGGTATACCCCTCCGTTCAACCAAATGGTTAATATTAAACTAGGACAGAAATTCTTAGCTCGAACTGATAAACACTTCCCCACCAATAGTAGGCTTAGTAATATATTCAATAATAACACCCTTAAACTGAGTTACAGCTGCTCTGAAAATCTTGAACGTATAATAAAAAACACAATAACAAGTTCTTGAACAAACCCCCATGCCTGAATAGTATTAATAAAAACCCTGCACTTAAATCAGACAATAAAAGGGAAAAATTATGTAATTGTAGAAACCTAGAAGACTGCCCATTAGAAAATAAATGCTGCATTAAATCTGTGGTATACAAATGTACTATATCATCCACTGAGAGTCCTAGCACTAATATGATATACATTGGGTCCACGAAGAATAATTTTAAAGATAGATGGAGGCAGCATGTGCTCTTTCAATAATATAAATAAAAGAAATCAGACTTCCCTCTCTAAATATTTTTGGCAACTGAAGGAAACAAAAAGGACACCTAAAGTAAAATGGAAAATTATAAACAGTGCTAGAACATGTAAAACTTGGGATGACCCATGCCCTTTGTGCCTCCATGAGAAACTGCACATTATTAAGCTTCTAAATAATAATAATCTATTAAACAATAGACAGGAGTTAACGGTTTTTTGTCGACATCATCAGATTTATGGTTTAAATTATTAGCTAAAAACAAGCATACAATATAATAACTTGATTAATCCATAGCCCAATCATCAGATTCATGGTCTAAATAATTAGCTAAGAACAAGCATACAATATAATAAATTTCATAATCCATAGCCCAAATAAATAGTTTAAATACCCTACAAAAAAGATAACCCTTTATGAAGTCGTCAAAAAAAACGTTACGGCAGTTTTTTATATGCACAAATTCCTTTCATAAAAAAATAAAATAAAAAATTAAATAAGTCTCCATAGACACGCATGCCAGACTAGGTTAATACATTCCGTTTCAAATTTAAACACCCCACCTTTCCCTGACTTGACATCCATGAAAGTAACTCTATATTGATACTTATTATTAACACCCAACACACGCCTACCAATTTAAACAATTCGCCATAGCTGTTACCATGGAAATTTTGATTTCAATTATTAAAACACGTAAATTTCAGAAATACGTTATTCCAAAAAAATTTCTTGAAGATGGAACAGAGCTCACTTTAACTCAATTTAATTCAAATAATTATATTGAACTTTTCGGCTCTTGTTTTTGAAACATGAGACCTCTTATGTCGCGAGTTGGAATCATATTTTTAACAAATAATATATATATATATATATATATATATATATATATATATATATATATAATTGCATAACATAGAATGATAGGTCCTAGAGTACTGGAAAGACTTGCTATCACATGATATCTAGCAGACATCGCAAGATACGACTGATTAAAATGATTCATTGAGAGTAACAACACGAGAAACTGCTCTTTTCGAAAGATCCAATTAGTAGTCCCTGTATAGATACGAACACCATATGGAAGTTGCTAATTAGCCAAATACTTTTTTGTTTAAGGCTTCAGAATCATATTGATTGTTATCCCCCTCTGGGATACGGTTTTGTTTCCTGGCGACTGGCAGCTCAAGTCTTGCAGAGCATTCCAGAGCGCCTCACCGAACGAAATATGAAATCCCGAAGAAGCAAGAAAAAGATTAGAAATTAAAGTAGGAAAAATATATATACTCCCTAAAAGTTTCTGAACACGACAAACACATGGCCTAACCTGGTTTGTAGAAAAAACCGCCGTAACTGCAGTTGTCCTTTCGGTAAATATTACGAGTAAGGTTACCTTTCTTTAACGTTAGAACACTAACCATGGGTATATAGTACCCAGCGAAAAATTTCCTATTTTTAATTACAATTTTCAGTACGTGATTTTCTTACCTAAATAATATGTCTTTCAGTTCATATTAATATTAATTCAAAGTACAATGTTTGAAGTGCCTGCATGTGAAATATTTAAAATAAAATATATATATATATATATATATATATATATATATATATATATATATATATTGATATTTTCAAAATCGGGTATGATATGCCCAAGGTTAGTAGTGATGTAACTTTAATTGATGGTTAGTATTCTAGGGTTAACACCGTTTGTTGTTGCATATATAATTTCTCTGCATGTGATAGGTGTATATGTGTACACATCTAATTTTGTTTACGACATAGTCTCCTAAAACTCTCTGAGAACTAAACATGGTTGTCATCCTTTTCTATTCAGCTATTCCTTTACGTCCGTAAATTTCGGTGTTTTATATCATGGATTTAACAATATCCATAACGAAAGAAACCTAATTGAGAGAATAAATATTCCTTCCAAACACTCTCATTACAAGGATATTAGAGGTTTTTGAATGTGTTTTTAATGTGTTAAAGTAGAAACTTATAATTGCATCAGATTTAATTTCATAGGAGTGGTTTAAGTAGATGTTGACCAGGTCGTTTTTTTTTTTTTGTTGGTAGCTTTTCTGTAAATGCCAAATTTGAGAAAATAGATGTGTGACATAGATATGCCACATGCTGATCCGAACCAACATATGCTTCTCGGCATAATATCTCTGTGTCATAGAGATATAAAATTACAAAAAAAATATGATTTCGATCAATTAATCTTGCAACATTAATATGAGAATACAACACATTTGTCTGCAGTGTATAGATACAAAAGCTGAGTATCTCCCTTTGGTGGAGATAAGGTCAGGTGAGTCAAGTGACAGCGTCAGTGACGTTACTACATAATGACGAAAGTGGCAGTCACTAGTTCTAATGTCAGTCAGCTTGTCTTTTTAGGCTTAATCTGCTTCATCCAGTATATGATGCAGCACCGTTTTCTTATGGAAATGTATCTTCACCAGTTACAGAAACTATCTCAGCTCGTATTCATCTTGTTAGCGACATAGCAGGTGAATCCAGCCTCTCGAATATGGAATTCTCCAGAAACATAGAAGAATCTTTGGTAGCACTACTTCCTGTTGACAATTATTCTACGTAAGGCGGTCTTTTCCGTTCTCTTTTCACTGTGGTTTTTATTGCATACATGCTATTGCTTATCTTCGCCAGACACGTGTAAATATGTGCATATAATTTCGTCTATCACTTATCGGCATAAAACTCTGTCTGAAAGCCAAACATGTTCTTCATTACTTTTCCTTTCAGCTAGGCGTATGGACATACCATATTGAAAATCACTTCCCGTACGATCACGAAAGTTAAGCAACGTCTAGTCTGCTCAGTACCTAGATGGGTGACTGTTTGAGAATGTCAGGTGCTGTAAGCTTGGATGTGTGGGTGGTGTAATGTAGAACGGTTCGGAATTGGAAATCGGTGAGCCAAGTTCCAATTCCAGCTGGGTTCATTAAAATCCCTCACTCGCAAATATCTTTCGGAAAAGCATGAATCCAACTCCTCTCCTCCCACCTATGGGTTAATTAGTATGAGTTGCATCATTAAATCATTATTATCTCGAAACATTCTGACAATCTGAAAATATTATATGGCTTTAAATAAATTGTAAAAGGTTGATAATCCATAAAAAACAAATCACTTGAACCTTCTGGATCTGAAATAGGAAGTATATATCACTATAAAGCTTTATATATTATTATTATTATTATATTATTTGTGAAGTCTCTGAAAACTGTATCATTTCAAAACCCTTCAAGAGTACATCACGGAGAAAATGAGTGCCTCAAACAGTTTAATCTCTTCCCAATGACTTACTTTTGCACTTGTATAGATAATAATAATAATAATAATAATAATAATAATGAAGAAGTCAAGTATGCTATACTGATGGCATAGGTGTTCATTGCTGCTATAAGAATGACCTGGAACAAAAAGCCACCATACTTTAGCATGTCTTCGAGGTTGCTGGACTTAAACCTTTCCAAAAGAGAAACTATGAATTGTAATGAGAGTAGTGATGGTAGCTACCATGAATCAAACATCAAATTTCAAAATGTAGAATTAAATTGTAAACCCTGCAAATGCATCTGTGTATGGATGTTATAAAAAAAATAAAAAAATAATAGGAGATAAAGAAACAGAACATAGAATTATCTACCTGGTTACTCCGACGTGATGTAATAGTTAGCAAGCTTGTCTCGCTAGAACAATTACGACTGAATAGTGAGTTCGATCTTCACTGGATGCCCCATACTTTCGTCCTTGTGTCACATCTACGCTAAGCATAGAAAATCACCAATGGTGTAATGATTAGCAAGATTATCTCGCTAGAACAATTATGACTGAATAGTGAGTTCGATCCTCACTGGATGCCCCTTAGTTTCGGCCTTGTGCCACATATAAGCTAACGCTTAGAAAATCACCAATGGTGTAATGATTAGCAAGCTTGTCTCACAAGATCAATTACGATGGAATAGTGAGTTCGATCCTCACTGAATGCCTCACACATTGGGCCTTGTGCCACATCTCGTCTACGTTTGGAAAATCACCAGTGGTGGAATGGTTAGCAAGCTTGTCTCGCTACATCAATTACGACTGAATAGTGAGTGCGATCCTCACCAGGTGTCTCATACTTTCGGCCATGTGCCACATCTAATTTAGAAAATCACTAGTAGTGTAATGGTTAGCAAGCTTGTTTCGCTAAATCAGTTACGACAATAGTGAGTTCGATCCTCACTGGGTGCCCCACACATTCGGCCTTGTGTCACATCTAAGCTAACGCTTAGAAAATCACCAGTGGTGTAATTGTTAACAAGCTTTTGTCGCTAGATCAATTACGGCAGAATAGTGAGTTCAATTCTCATTGGGTGCTCCACACTTTCGGCCTTCTAGGCTTAGAAAATCATGAGCACTTCAAATTGGTGTAATAATAATTTTGTCTCGCTAGATAAATTACGACTGAAAAGTGAGTTCGGCCTCACTAGGTGCCCTGAATTTTCGCCCTTCTGTACATCTAAGCAACGCTTAGTAAATCACCATAGAATAGGCTGCTGTAGAGGTAATTTTGTCCAACACCGCAATTAGTTATAAAACTGAAACACGAAACTAAGAATTCAAGTCATGTTCTTAAGCCGCATCGTCAGGTGAAGACTCTCATACTAATATCATGAAGGGAATCCAACAGGTAGCGAAATGTCTAATCCCTCAGCTATATACACTCAATGATTAAAAATGACTTCAAGCGAATGAACCATTTAGGCCATCAGAAATGACAATACTTCATAAGGCCCAATGGACCGGCGCTACGGAATCACAAAGAGCGACTTTTCCCAAATAAGAAAAAATCACTTGAAGATTTGAACAGGAACGACAACTACAACAGAGTTCACAAGTAACAAGATACAGATGAACAAACAAAGAGGTGTCTCAGATAATGGAAAGCATATCACTTGAAGACTAATAACAGCAGCAAAAAACTAGATTGGATGGCACACGTAACTCCAAGGTTAAATAATAACATAATCAAGACGTTAAAATTCTACACAACTCCAACTCAAAAGTTAGGAAGTAAACTTCCGTCAGTAGTAGAAAGCTCGATAACAACTACTGGAGAAATTTTTTTCTGAAAGATTTTATAAATTTCAACCGAAAACAATACTGTCTGCTCTGTCATCGAAGACCTAATGTTTCCTTGTAGGGAAAGGGCTAATATTACCGCTAACCTTCCCATTATTCAGATGATACAAAATATATTTACCTATCTAATTTGTAGTAAAATAATATCATTACACTAAATTCATTAATGCATGTAAAAGTATCATAAGAATTGACAATGCAAAAATTGTAATCGGCGGCCCGAGTTCGAATCCAGGTCCAGTCTGCTACATTTTCTTTTATTCAAAATCTCTTCTAAAAGTCACTTCCACTTCTTCCTGCTTATAGACTGAATGGCAGGTTAGACTCTTGTTTTGGATTGATCTTTTCTAGATTGGAGAGATTTATACCCCCCAAAAAAATATAAAAATAACGAAAATCCAGTTCTGGTGCACCTCTGAATACGCTGGAACCATAGTTCGACGTAAACACTTCACTATCTATTTCAAGAAGTTGCATAGTTTGACTCTTACTGCATTTGGAACCGTTTGTATTCGATGCAAGTTCTAGAAAAAGCAAAGTGTAGCTATGCACAAACAATCCAGGTCAAGGTCGAAAACAAACGTAGGATGCACCGACCAAATTATGAATAGAGGCTAAACGACTATGCTCAATATTATAAATGGGCCCGAGGTCAGATCTTCGTCCTCAAATAAGGCGAAACTTTTCGCCTCGACCTTTGCATCTAACTCAATATTAGAAGACATATTGACATCCCCTTACCGACTCTCCCCGTCTCAATGAGCACGATCTCATTTGTATTTTTATCATAGCCCGGGAATTCTGAAAACTTACCAAAAGTCTTGGCCCTAAGAAAGTCACTGGACCAGATAAAATCCCTGTTGTTTCCCTTGAGAATATCAACCCGTAACTATCCCCGATCTTAACAAAATTATTTAATCGCTGCTTAAAAATAATTTTTTCCCAAGTCTGTGGAAGGGGTCACGCGTATACCTGATTTTGAAGAACACGGGCAAGCGCTCAATAAACCCATCAGTGTCATCACTATCATTAGCGAGGAGGTTGTTGATCCACTAAATAAGTACAACCTTTTCAGGGACAAGCAATACTAGTTTCGATTGGACCGATCCACTGCTGATGTTCTCTCATCATGCACAGAATCATTTAATTACTAGGCAACAAATACATCTCCAGCTTCAGATATTTCAAAGCCTTTGACAAGGTGTGGTACAATAGATTTCTGCTCATGTTCTCTAGCTATGGAATTATTGGAAGAGTCGTGTCAATAATGAAGTCCTTTTTAACTGTCTTTGGAGGTAGTTGTTAACGCCTAGTCCGCCAAGGCCCTAGCAGTCAACACATGCGCCCCAAACCAGGTGTCGCTTCTTAGACCAACCCGATTTTTATTTTACAAAAATGTTCTTCCTGAGAGTATACTCCGATCACTTTTTAAATATCTATGCTGCTGATAGCAATGTATATGGTTGCACCTTCAAAACTCCTGACGACCAAATATTGACAGCTGACATCTACTATGCGGGTTACATTCAATGCCTCGAACACCAAACTGCTTAGATTCCGTCATCGGCGATCGGATCCCGAACTACTGCCAGTCATGATGAATGGATATCCTCTCGAGGAAGCCCCGTTCATTGAACGACTGTTTGACCTCAAATTCAACCCAGACCTCAAATGGGACTCGTTCTTACAATCTATCGATAAAGACGCAAGAAAAATGGTCGATTCCCTGTACCACTCCTCGTGCGATCCTCTACCTTTGCAAGTGCCAGATCAGGCCTAAAATGGAGAACTTCTGTTTTATTTGGGCAGGAGTTGTCCAGTCTTCACATTCCAGTCTTGATAGAATCCAAAAGCATCAATCTTAAAAGTGACAAATTATTTTCCACCATGCAACACATCTTTCACAGACGAGATGTCTTTCACTGTTTTGTAGCTACTTTAATGGAAAGTGCTTAGACGAACTGGACACCTTAGTTTCACCAATTCTAACCCTCACAACCAGAACCCTACATCCTATTTACATTGTGGCTAACCAAACTCATTCGCTCTTTATTCAATTTGAGGAGAAATAAGTTCCATTCGAGCAGCAGCTTCTTGCGAACCACTGGTCTATGGACCCAAAACCCAAGATGCTTTTTTTTTTCCGATCAATATAATCTTAACTTTGTAACCCTTCATCTCGATGGGCCCACGGGCTTTGTACAAGGTGAACCTCACTTAAAAAAAAAGAAAGCACTATTTGTATTTCCGTATCGTGTAGAAGATAATAAGAAATACTCTTCTATCTTACCAAGGAAATCATTTTTTCTAATTTTCTTTCTCTCATCTTTTCTCCCCACTGTTATACTTTCTTTCTTTCCTTCTTTTTTCTTTCTTTCTTTCTTTCTTTCTTTCTTTTTCCTAAAATGTCTTTACTGTGTCGTTCTGTTTCGTTTGTCCTTCCATACTTTTTTTACTCTCCTCTTTTCTTCTTTCTTTTCTCTCGTTATTCATTTTCCTTTTATTTCTTTTCTTACTGGGTCGTTCTATTTCTCGTTTTCTTCCTTCCTCTCTCCGTCCCTACTTTCCTTCCTTCTTTTACCCCCTTCCTTTATATCTCTCATTGTACATTCCTCCGTTTCCCTTTTCAACATCCTTGTTTTAAAATTTCTTTCTTTCTTTGTTACGTTCGTTCGTTCTTTTTTGCTTTCATTCTTGTTTTTTTTTTTCTTGCTTTCTTTCTTGCAACCTTCTATGAAAATCCATAGCTAATGGTGCTTACCATGGAGAAATATAGTCTTCAGTAGATATCATATTATTCTATTCAACCGTAATATTGTTCTCGCTGTATATTGTACTTAGGGAGTTAAAATGCCTAACCAAAGTTGTTAACCCTATTGTTCGAAGCTGAAAAGTTGCTTCAGCCAAAGATATTTTTATGTTTCTTCTGTCTGTTGTACTTTCAATGGAAATAAAAGGGAAAGACTAAATCAAAAAGGAAAAGGCATTACCAATAATGGTGATTATATGCAAATAATGGTGTTGGAATATTAACTAAAGATGAGTGAGCAATAAAGCTTAAAATGGAGGATATGTTTTATGGCAATTAAATTCTCAATGCGTGGATTTGTTTTTGAAAGCGCAAATGGAAGGTTAGGAACGACAAGAAGATGAACTCGGTATTAGTTTTTTCAGGTTGCCTAATGTTGAAGATCGTACTTCACATGAATATGCGGTCGGAAATCGATCCAAACGTTCAAGGCTCGTTGTACTAGATTTAGGTGCATATCACCTTTTGTATTGAATGCGCACAAATAATTTTTATAGAATCATTTACTCAATTCTTTCTTGTTGTAAACTGTACCAATTTTTTTTTCAAAATAAAATTCGCTTTTATACAAGTTCAGTCTTTTTTTTTTCCGTCAGGTGTTGAGTTCGTGCAGAAAATTTCGGGCTATGCATAAAATGCCTTCATTATTCAATCTGAAAACGCCGTTTTTAGCCATGCCTAGGTAATTACTCAGCGTTAGGACACCGCTGTTCTAACGATAGAAAAACTAATGAGATTGTAAAGCTATTTGGTTTGTTTTAAATTTTATCTTTGGATTTGTTTCTCTTCTTTTTATTTGTTTATTTTATTTATTTATTTATTCATTTATTTATTTGATTCTATTTCGTACGCGTTCGCCCGTGTTTCTCTGTCAGAATCTCTGGGGTGAGAATTTATCAATATTTACAATCGGATTTTTTGTCCTCAGCTTTGTTGGAATTATCACAATGCTTCGACTGTTTTTCTCTCCGGCCTTCATCAAGTGTCCTTGATTTTCTCGGGTTAGGAGTTATCGTTATTTATATTATTTGCAATCGGACTTTTCGTCCTCATCTTTGTTATTATCATCATAATGTTTCGGCTGTTCTGCTCTGCGGCCTTCACCTGGTCTCTTTGATTTTCTGGGACTAGGAGTTATCGTTATTTATATTATTTACAATCGGACATTTGACCGCATTTTTGTTATTACTATCACAATGTTTCGGTTGATTGGCTCTGCGGGCTTCATCTGGTGTCCATGATCTTCTGGAGTTAGGAGTTATCGTTATTTATATTATTTACACTTAGACTGTTGTCGTTATCATTGTTGTTTTTATCACAACGTTTTATCCATTATGGCTTCAACTCTTTTTAAGAACTTGTTGACTCGGCTAAACTTCTGAAATTTCTAACTAGGCCCTTCATTTAATCTACGGGTGTAGATTGTTCACATTCAGTTGTCCCTACTTAGAGATATCTTATTTACTTCTTATCTACTTATACTATCTATTTCTTTACACTATTTACTTTATTCGGACGATTGTCTTCATCTTTATCGCCATATTTATTACAACGTTTCGGCCGTTGTACGCTCCGGCCTTCTTCAGGTGGTTGGAATGTCGAACTTAAACCTTTATTTCGCTCACTGTTTCGTAGACTGTTCTAGTTCCACGTGCCATGTTTAATGGATGTCAGTTATCAGTTATCTACTGTTAATCCCCCTCTCCAAGTTCTAACTGCCTTATTGAACTCACACTCTTTGGATCCCGTCACTGGATCTAACCAACGCCTTTATCCACTGTGCCATGTCTCCTTGAGGGCAATTTCTGAGTATTATAAAACTAATGTCTTCATCAAACATTTTTACCAGTGCTCATATTGCAATTTTTGCTGTTACCATTTCATGTTTTTACCAGAGCTCATATTGCAACTTTTGTTGTTATTATCGCTTTTCTCTGGCACTCCTTATTACTGGTTCCCATATTATATTCATTTCTATGCTTGATCGGCTCAGGAGATTTTTGTGACCTAGCATATGTGCTGAGTCCTTAAGTTTACGAATTTTCCAATGTTGTTCTTTGTCTATGATCTCAACCTGATCCCACAGAGGGCGGTGTTCTCCCTTCTCTCTCCATATGTGGTCAGCCACGCCTGATTTTTTCACTTCCCCTCATGTTACAGCTTTCTGGTGTTCTTGAAGCCTTACCTTGAGGGGGCGGCCTGTCTCCCTTTTATATTTTTTCCGCAGCTGCACGGGATAACTTACACACAAATTTTAGTCATGTTCTCCTCTATGGGGGGGGGAATCTTGCTCGGGAGAGATATCTGCCAAGTGTCATCCAGCTTTTGAAGGTTGTCCTGATGTTATATCGACCGCAGAACTTTTGTATTTTCGCTGATAACCCCTTCACATAAGGCAGACAGGCTGTTTTCTGAGTGTTGTTGTCCTACTCTTGTACCCGCCTATCCGAGTTTTTTGGGAGGGGGGGGGCTAGGGTAGTTGTTGCGTTGTAGGGTACGGTTTTGAATTTGTCTGTATGTGCTGTGAACATTGTGATTGTAATTAGTCTAACTAACTGAGAATCAAATAAAAATATTATATTACACAATGAATATTCAAACTCAAATTAACCCTTTGTCCACTAGATCGTAGGGAAATATGCCGGATCTTTTCTTTTATTTGTTAAGATAATGGACCTGTCTTTTAGGTGACAATCTCCATTTCAAATATCATCCTAACGAGTTCATTGAGTAACATGTAGCGTCGCCAGGTTATGCGTCTCGAAGCCGATTAGAATCGTAAAGGCATCACATGTAAAGCATTCATAAGAGCAATGGGGTATCTTGTACATGATAAACTGTCGGAGCGTATCCGTTTTCGGAGTAAATCTTCTAATTCTGTCAAGTCAAGGAAAGTTCCTAGTCTACCTTATTATTTCGCCCTGAGATGAAGGCAGATTCATGCCTTTTAGCAAGAACATTAACATGAATTAGCCGAAACAGAATCTTACATTATTTACATTATTCAAACTGTTATCCTCATCTTCATTGCCATATTCACAACCTTTTCGGCCGTTGTACGACTAGGCCTTCGTCAGGTGATTTGGATTTCAAGACCGACCCTTTATTTCGTCCACTGGGGTAGAATATTCTAGTTCCACGCGCCATGCCTCTTTCGGGTGTCTTAGTTATTTCCTTTTAATTCAACTCTCCAAGTTTATTTTTGGTTCATCACTGCTGTGGCCATTGTGCCTTGTCACTAGATTTATCCAACGCCTTTATCCACTGGGCCATGTTGTCTCCTTGAGAAGGCCGGAGCGTACAACGGCCGAAACGTTATGACTGTGGCAATGAAGACGAGGATAACAGTCTGAAAAATGTAAGTAATCATAATACCTCATGTCAGAGATATAGACAGATACTGAAATAGAATCTAGCGAGAATTGAACTCGACACGCTAAATTCACTTTCCGCGCCGATAACAGTGTAGATTATTCACAGATTCGCTAAAAAGAGTAACCCTTCACAAAGGAGGAAACAGGAGCAGATAGGTTCACCTATCGTCCGGTTCACACTCCTCCCTGATTTTTTCAACAAAGGTGAAAACGTTTTAGCAATGCTGCCTGTTTAGGCTTGGGTTTCCAATTTCATTCTAAAGTCTTTTTCAACTTATACTCCTAACGTCTCCGCCTGGACTCTGACATTTTATACTTAGTATTTCTTTCTTCTCTTCTAATAGGAGTGGATAGGTTCGCCTACTGCTCAGTTCACATTCCTCCTCGGTTTTTGTAACAGGAATAGTAGTTAATACCTTGTTTTCTGTTTAGAAATGGGTCTCCGGTTCCTTCTAAAATCTGTTCATTCACTGATTTTTTTTCCCACTCATATCACTGTCGACCTATTAAGGTTTTCACTTAGAAGTTATCTTTCCTGCGTAGCCCCAAGAACTGAACTTTTTGCTACACTCTTATAACACCACACAGTAACCCTCTACCTTGAAAGGCTCTTGGGCCTTCTATTGTCGAACATTAGTAAAAAAAAAAAATATTTTCTAGGCCGATAAGGAGTGGGATATTTATCTATCCCCAAACGTTATTGCTGTGAAATGAACTATTTCATTTTGGATTTGAAATTTGTCCAGCGTCTTCATTTTCAGCCTATAAAATTAGCTCTCTCATTTTAATAGTACAAGAAAGATTAATGTTGAAATTAGCCGTTTCTATAAAGGAAACATTAAGATTTACTGACGGTTGAATTTTATAAAATCTTTTTATCTTAAAACAATTTTTCAGGACATTAAACATCTCAGGGTCAGTAAGATTATTAGACATTTTAAGACATGGTATTGCTTAGAAAAAGACCGTCGAGTTTCCGTAATGGCGGTATTAATGTTCGGATAATCGTTTCCATAAGAGAAACATTCATCGATAGGTTGCTTTACTCTCGATTATCATTTATAGACTCTTTTTAAGGCTGTTCTTTTTTAGCGAATTAGACTTCTCGGTTCCATTAACTGTTATAGATCTTTCTAGTATCAATGGGTGTTTCGTTCATAACGTTTACCTTAATATAATGTGGATAGTCAAGTCTACAAGATCCTACGCGCGATTGTCTTCTCTAAGAACTAGAGTACTTCGGAAGCAAAAAATGTCTACTATATATTAATGTATGCATAGAAGGCATTACATCTTTAGAGATGTCACACAGCGGATATCTACGTATTTAAAATTAGTGCCGCCTTCATAAAGTGCTTTCTTAAGATGTCTCTCGAGTCTATTCACATTCAGGTACATATTAATTTCTGATTTAACATACGATTTCATTTGATTCTTTGACCATAACACAGAGTGAGGACATTAAAATAGGCGGTAGATATCGACTTTCGACGGACAAGGATATTATCTTACTTTTGCAAAAAATTTAGGTAATACTATCGTGTATAGTTTTGGAACATGAGTGTTGATATGGTTTCTTTTGTGTACACAGTGTTCCTGAAATGGCCTGTCCGGTTAGTATATTGAATACTGTTTCTTCCACCGGTAGGTTTCCGCAGAAAAATAGGTCTCCCTTTTTATGGAATACTGTGTTGATAACATCAACTATATAAAAGGCAGGGATCGTCCGGTTTACACTAGATACAAAAAGGTAGACATTGGCCCGGTTTACACTAGCGAATAAAAAATTTAAACGTCTGTCATCTTTACACTAGATACAAAAAGGTAGACATCGGCCCGGTTTACACTAGCGAATAAAAAATGTAAACGTCGGTCATCTTTACACTAGATACAAAAAGGTAGACATTGGCCCGGTTTACACTAGCGAATAAAAAATGTAAACGTCTGTCATCTTTACACTAAATACAAAAAGGTAGACATCAGCACGGTTTACACTAGCGAATAAAAAATGTAAATGTTGTTCATCTTTAATCTAGATATAAAAAGGCAGATATCGACCTGCTATACACTGGAGACAAAAAGGTAGAGATCTCTCCGATTCTAAAACTTGCTCTTGGTCATTTTACTATAAGAATGTATTGTTGGTCATTTATCTATAAAATGTATTGTTGGTCACTTTGCTTCAAAAATGCATTACTGGTCATTCTGCTATAAAATTTATTATTGATAATTTTACTATAAAAAATTTATTGCAGATATTTTTGTATAAATATATATTGCTGGTAATATTAATGCTAATACATTTTTATATTTTCCTTGTGTTTTGATTTTTGTCTGGGTATTCACTATTTGATCATAGCTTAAACCGTCTACCTTGACCCGAGGTAGTAGAACCTAATAGGTTCTACCACCTCCGGTCAAGGTAGACCGGGGGACATCGGCAATTACGAGGTAGTTTCATGCTCCTCAAAACTTCTCTTGATCAGAGTCCTTGCTGCCGGATGTAGTTTATCGTTATACCCAGGACTTAAAAATTAGGAATGGAACTGTCAGTGTTAATGAAAAAATGTGAGCATTAATGAAAGAAAATAGTTATTATATGTGAAATGGAAATGCATTTTAAATGATTGTATCAGAGGAATATTATGTAAATTATTTTACTAAAATAATGCATTTATCACCGTAAAGAAGAAGATTGTCAGTGGTTAGGCATTAACGACAGCGTTATTGAAAGAAAGAGGCTATTATTAAGTTTAACATTAGATTCAATAATCACACCTACAAAAATTCCACCAATTTTTCCACAATAGATTTTATTGTAGTTGATAGCTAATAAAATAAAACAAATAATGGCGTCCATAATCGCTGTCATGTCGGCTGCTTCAGAAATGATAGTGATTTAAGAAATAATTTTCAATTGTAGGGAGAATATCAACGGTTTTTCTGCTTCATTTATTCTATAGCTAAAAGTTTGTTGGCTTCCATAGAAAGACTTTTTCAATCAAAGCGTTCTTTCGGTGAAATTTGATTAAAACATTTTCGATCAGACGATAATTCAAAGCATAAAAAAATGGAGCGATGCAACTAAATTACGCCAAATGAAATTAAATGTGAAACAAAATCTGCATATAATTTTTGTAGAAAATATGAAACATCAAAAAAAAATCGTTTGACTGAGAAAGAGTGAACAGACTAAAATATTCACCACTTCTGAAATACCAAATTAATAAGACCGCATCAAGTTTCCCATCATCCACTTCTCTCTTCTTCCGGCTATAACCAGATTTTTTGACTATTGTTTTCAAAGAAATTATGCATCAGTTTGAAAAAAAAAGCAAAGCTATATAAAACAATCTTCCGCTATTTTTACTTTCTTGCTCGTCATTATTTCTTTGTTTTTAAAAATATGCATCTCTTTAGCTTAAGTATTTTTTTTTTCTAATCTGAATTTAACTTTTTTTCTATTATTAATTATTTTTGTTCTATACTGACTTTTAGATTCTGTGTCAAACTTTAAAAATATTTCGAATATTTCCAAACCAATTCTTTCTCAACTTTTAGCCATAATTTGATATTAATTCTATCTTTTGTTTTCAGTTTATTTCTTATTTTAATTAGCGCTCATCCGTTTAAAGTGTACATCGAAAAACCGAATCGTACAAAGTTAGTTCATTCTTATTGGCGTTTCCATGTGACTAGCCTAACAGAAAATTCAGTTTTTACTCGTGACATTTTGTTGGTGTTTAGCTTTCCTCAAAAGCCAGCAGACTTTCAGATCAATAAGAAAAAAATATTTCTAAAGATGCTTCCACTTTATACTGTTCCATCAATACTTCATGAAAATCGTTATATGATCCCATGTTTATTAAATATTCCAAAAACACGCCTATACAATCTATAGGAAATTCTTCCTTGTAAATTCAAGCAAAATAGGGAAATCAAAAGATAAAATCAAAACTAGTATCTCAGTTTCAGCGAGCAGCTCCCTAGACTAATACATATTTGGTGCATCAATATTTCTGGGTGTTTTTATTTCTCGAGATTTCAACGAGAAACGTCAAAGATAACAAAAAAACACTTGATACCAGTTGTCCTATTCGGCGTCATTTTGTTTGGTCGCTCTCTCTTGTGAGGTTAACGTGAATTCAGCGAAAACACGATCGAAATAGTGATTTGACTAACAAGAGAACAATGTCATTTATTTTAAGTGATAATAAGGTGAAAAAGAATAAAACAGAGGGGGAAAACTGTTTTTGGCAACTCGTCAATGGTCTTTCGCTTTTAAATTTCAATAAGAAAAGAAAGCAGACATTTTTTCGTGCTTTTTGATTTTCATTCGACGTATCCTTATGATTTTCTTACTTTTCTTCACCCAATACAAAGCGTGTGTGCCACTCAAGGTAGAGAGTTATTAAATAGAGATGTAAGATCGTATAAGAAGGAACCAAGGGTTTCATATTATGATAGGTAGGATAGATAACAATTGACGATATTAATATTGTAGTGATGAGGAAATCATCCCGCCGAGAGTCTGTTCCACATTGCAACAGTTCTGTAGAAAAGCTTTCTGACCCGAACTTAAGTAAAACTTGAAATATGAAAAGAATAGGGTTTAGCCGACTCAGTGTACATGAATTGGGTGGTCAGAACTGTGAAAGTTTAAAATGGTCGAACCAAAGAATGTAGTCCGCCTGAATATCTATGTAGCAGACACAGTAAACCAGAAGCAGAGTCGAATGGCAGAAATGGTGACGAAGACTTGCCTTATTCTCGACGAAAGAGAGTTCGTCATTGTCTGGCATGTAGGACATCAATTTGAGAGAAGGCGAGTGTGTCGTTCCGTCAAAAGAGACCTTTTTTGTTGTCCCACAAGAAATTGGGTCATAAGCAACTTTACATAATATTAGCGTAATTGAACGGAATCGAGGAGGGACATCTGTGGTGCCCGTATGTCTAGTATTTTTATCATCTGAGCAAGTGATTGGTGACTCGCGATTATAAGTAGACAATCGTGGAGATGAGAGGCGTCTTCTATCGGAGTACATCTTACGATACGTTAAGTTATGGAAGGAAGGAAGTTAGGAAGGAAGGTAGGAAGGGAGGAACGAAGGAACGAACGAACGAATGAACGAACGGATACAGGGAAGAGAACACAGATAATTACTAAGAAACAGGGTCGCTAATTTCTTTTGACCACAATCTACCAGAGCGGTAAATTAGCGAAGGGCTAGCAACGTTTCGTCTGTAGGAACGGTGAAAAACAATCCATCACACACAAGGCAGCACAAGCGCTTATGAACTCTGTCGAGATTGGAGAGTGAGGCTTGGGCAGCTTCGGACCAGACAATAATACTTCATTTATTTTCTAAATTGACTCTTGTACAAAGAGAGAGAGAGAGAGAGAGAGAGAGAGAGAGAGAGAGAGAGAGAGAGAGAGAGTGAGTGAGTGAGGAGTGAGAAAGAGAAAAAGAAATAGTGAGAGTACACAGACGGATGAATCAAACACTTAGAAGAGCTGTACACGGAGCCGACAGTTATTCCAGCCTCTATAGCAATGTATCATATACATGTGTTCCACTTGAGTTCTGGTGTGAGCTTGAGTTTCAATAGGTGTTCAAGATAAGTAAGCTCTTTAAGGGTACAACCGCTGAATAGGGCTGATCCCATTCTACTGGCTAAAGATGAACGTTTGCTCGCTTTGTTTTGGGCCTACGGAATGATGCAAGCCTTATGCGTCGTAAAATTATTAGATACAGCTTACTGATTGTAAGTATAATGATGATTGCTCGTATTCTCTTTGTGACTTCCTCGTTGTTTACATGTGTGACGGTGTTCCGAGCTCGGTCAGGTCACGGCCACCAGTTATGACGGTGTTCCGGGTCAAATCGCAGTCTCGGCAACCAAACTATAGCTGCGTGGCCGGGGGACGACCTGCTGCCTTTGGTCCGGATCGATCCTGGAAACGGAGAACAAGCCGTCAGCCCACTCGTTGGTTGTTGATGGCGTTTGACACAGCAGCTGGTCTTTAAGTTGACCTCTTCAACTATGACCTCTCTAATCCACGTTTTGATTTTTGATATTAAGAGAATTAAACCGAATTATAACTGGGGTATCTCCACCAAGCTAAACCAAGGTGTTGAACACGCGCACACAAAATTAAAAATAAAGTGGACGACGCCCGAATAAGTCACGATATGATGTTTATATCAAAAGAGCAAAAAAAATTATATTTACAGTTCTTTTTTTTTACTTCTTTTCCCAACCCTTTCTAATAATTGGCGACGGAACGAAAATTTCGGGTAACTTCTTTAAGTGGGGCCAGACTTGACAAATGGATTTATCTTCATGTTCTGTGTTTTGTACTTTCACGGACGGCACAAAGTTATTCGTCGGAGTTTGCCTTCTTCAGCAGATAATTATTATTATAACCATTAGGTTGGCAAAACAGCGTTTAGGCAGAAATCTGTTAACTTCCCATTGCCACTTTACTCCGACTGCAACTGCCTCCGACTGCAGCTGGTACGAACTCTGTCCAACTCTGGCCCCCGTGCGCACTTGTATTTATGGGTGTCCCTTCCAACTGGTGTGGTGTAGGCGAATAGATGTGTTTTATGCAAATCTCCTAAAATTCAACCAGTTTCTTTCTTTCGTTTTCTATTTCACACTTCCAGTTTTGGAAGATCCCCTCCTCTTTCGAGAGGAACCATCTTATGATGTCAGCCTTTCTGACGTCATCTTCTGCCTTTACAATTGCTCACAATTATAATTTTTCTCAGGGAAATTTTGGTTGATAATTTTCTCAGCACGTATACACCGGACACCTTTCAACAGCTGACCTTAACCTCTGGCCTCTGATCCTTCACCTGTCCGCTGAATCGCATTGTGTAACTTTTTCAACCTGTTCTCAATATGCTGGGAAAATGAATCACTTTGTGACAAAAAAAAAATCATTTTCTTAACCATTCCGTCCGTACGTTATGTTAAAATCGTTTTCTTTGAGCCTTTTCATCCTTATGCTATGTTACATATTGTTATAGATAGTCTACCCATGGTAATCTTAGCCTGCTTAGGTAGACCCGCATCAGTCAGGTATTTTCAGGAGAAGTTCACGAAGCCAACAATTCTCCCAGTATCTTTACCAATGTATTGTAGATATGTAGCTATTTTCATGAAATCGATAAAAGACGAGCATAGCATAAGAACGGCCTTAAACTTGATGAAAAAAATATCGTATGTTTATGTTATTATTAAGAGGAAAAACACGAAGTATTTTTTGATATTTTTTTCAAAATTTGTTTTATCTTTCTTTGCACTTCCGAAATTTTATTTAAAAATATTTTGTTTTTTTGAGACAGCGAAATAATTAAAAATCGACATGTCAGCGATTTTTTAGGATTTTTTAAACAGAAATCAAATTCTTTGTTTAAAAATCTTAGAAAAATCAATTATACCATTTTCAAAATTTATTTGAAGAAAATTAGAATATTCCAAGTTTATTTAATATATTTGAGACAAACATTAATTATGTAGTTTAAAATAAGAGAAAGCATGTCTTAACAACGGTGATGATTAACAAGTGATAAGTGATGGTTTCATGAGAAACGTGAGAGGCAAGTTATCGTACGGAAGGACAGAAATTACATAATATTTTCTAGTATTAACTGAACCAGCTTATTTACCTTGTCATTTTTAAAGTAAGAAAAACTTTTAGAAGTTTAATATTTTTTTTATGTTTTAAGTAGATTAGCTTTCACCTTACGTTTGTTAATAATTTCTGGAAAAATTAAAAATACTATTAAAATTAAAATATAACTGCTGAGTGAGATAAAATTTCATAAGAAAAATACATAAAAATAAAGTATAATTTTATGTACATTTATGAAATTTTGGGGTATTATTTTTATTTTTATCTTAGTTATTTTAAAATCCTTACCTTATTACGAGAAAGGATTGAAGTATTTTTTTTTTTATTTTTTTTAATTTTTTATTGCTTTTTAGAACATCGAAAATTTTTACTAAAAACCTTGTTTTTCTTTTCTCGGTGTTTGTTCTAACTTTAAGTATAGCAAATTTTCGCATTTTTTTCGCGCTAATAGACACATTAATTTGGAAATTCTTGAAAAGATCAAATAATTCTCGCAATTTAATGAAATTTTCATAATTTCATTCCCAAATAATTGCAAACTATGGATGTCCAAACCTTGTTATCATTAAAAGTCATGTGTTTTAAAGGTTGTCGCCCCTTGAACAAAAAAAAAAAAACCCTAATGAAAATTGTCGTCTGCTATTCCATAGATATTTATGATCACGTTCGGCGGTCAATCTACCGTCAATAATTCGATTAACACGTCAGAAAATCAAGATACCGTGCTAAGTAAATGTTTGTATGCAACTTTTTTATGCTGTAAATAAGTAACATTTGTTCCAAATCACATTCACTTAACTTTAAATTTGTTAATTTTCCTCAAATAACATTTCAGAAATATATATTTTATTTTTGCAAGATTTTCAAAACAGAAAATAAGTTTTGTTCACAAATGTCTAAAATTGGTTGATGTGATCAATTTTACTGAAAAAAAAAACATGAAAAATTTATTCTAGTCAATATAATTTCTGTCTGCAATACACCAAATATTTTCCTTACCAGATATAGTTTCAAATATAAAACACAAACAGATTTGATCAGATGAAATTCCTCACTCGGTTATTTCGTAAAGAAATATAAGTGGCCGTCAAAGTGGCCAACTCTTAAACTACATGATGATTTTACACTTCCTGGGATCATCCATACATTTGAAATAAAACGTTTCTATAGACAGAAGAACAATTATAAATTCTATTTGTACATACTGGTTGTTTGCATGTTGTGATAAAGCTGTATAATTTATAATCTGTACAGATAAATCTACTTAATAACACCATTACCTAAAATAAACAGCTTTTTCACTAATTATAGAATATTTAACAGCTATAATTTAAAAACTATAAAATATGAAAAATAATTGCTTATTTTTCATTGAAAATAATTTGTGCCTTCAGACAACATTGTTCTTATTCATAAAAGCAACTAAAAGCTTTTGCAGTTAAATATTATGTTTGTTTTATTGAGTTTTTATATTAGAATTCAGAGCTGAATTTCGGTAACTATTCGTTCGGCGTTACAAAAAGAAATTGATGTTTTAAATTCTTCAACGACTTCTGCTTTTAACTAATATATTCAGTAAAAAAAACAACATTGTATTTCTAGAGTTTTCATAAAATTAGTTATGTGGGAGTAATAGAAGTAAAAAAAAGTTTTACCATGACTTTCCAAATAATAGACGTATTTAAAATAAATTTAATAATTTGTGAATAAATCCTGAGAGTTTCATTAAAATAACACAGGTTTTTTTGGAAGATTTTCCAAATTACCGTCTGTCTCTACTAAAAAAAAAAGGCAGTAAAATTTACAATGTAATTTCGTATTGACACTGAAACAAAGAGAAACATGATTTTTTAATCAAAAGTTAGAATGTTCTAAAAAGGATGCAAAATTTTAAAAAAAAATCAAAAAATACTTTGGTCTTTCTTCTTAATAAATAACGTAAACATTTAGACGATAAAAGTTCGTTTTCATCACGTTTAAGGTTGTTTTTATCATGATATTCCCTTGTATTAGCGATTTAATGAAGATACCTATATGTTTTCAACTTGAGGTCTGATGAGAGGAGTCCCAATAGAGGTTTGAGGCAAACAGCATGCCTAGGTGTACAACTGTTCATCAGAAATTGGCTCTTTCTGCTTCTAAGCATAGGCGTACATTTTGTTCCCATTTTCTAAAAACTCCTTCTGTAGAACCCCATTTCTTTTGCTTCAAATCTCTCTTCATCTGTGAAGTTATTGTCCAGAATTTATTGCAATATAGGAAGACTGATATTACATTAGCTTTTGTAAGGCATTATTCGCTATTCCAATGCATCTTCAGATTTTGTAGTTGCGTTTTCCGTCCTCAGTTTAAACGCATCCTAGATATTTAAATTTTAGTCATTGTCTGATTTTAATATTTCCAATTCGTAGTTCGCAACATGGCTTGTTCCTTGTTTGAAAACAACACATTATATCTTCTTACAGTTGATATTTTGTTCTTTCTTTTTCCTTTCTTCTGCTAACAACTTCCGCAGGAGTTCCTATAATTTCCTCTCTGAGTCTACTATGAACAATGTAATCTGCATATAATTTGCTAACATTGTAGCCAATAATAATTAATCCTGATAAGCCTTTTAATTTTTTCAGGACTGCTTCACCCAATAAATCTGCTGGTACAGCACATCCTTGTCTTCCACTCGTTTCTAATTGTGTGTTCACTGAATTCAATTCCTATCTGTATGCAGGCGGTTTTCTCCCAGTACTGGACCTTGAATAGCGAAATCCATATGGATTTTTTTTTAAAAGATATAAATAAGAGTAAAGTTCAGAAAAGAACGGGAATAAAAAGAGAAAAATTGTCTGAGGATTAACAAGTTTTACTTAACTTAGAAATCAAAATTTTAAATGGTTGCTTTCCCATTCATCTTTCTACCTGTCTTCGAAAACTGACCACTCGATCAAATAAGAAATGACTAATTATGTCTTTCACACGCACAAAGCCATACATAAGCGCTTATGAGCGCGTAACCAACACACGCATACATGGATGGCGTTAATTAAAAGTCGCTAATTTTGAAACAATTCCGTTGCATCCAGTTGGGATCGAACGCATTTCTTTTTTTCTGCTATATGACATCAGTTCAGAACGTGACCTATCATCTCTCTCCACATCTTCCTGCCAATGGTTGCGTAAAGTAACATTTGACAGTTTACCATATCTTCTTGCATCAGTCTTCTGTTCACTTCTTTTATTGCCAAGGCCTTACGGGACGTAGGCTTTCATAGCTCTCCACATCTTCCTGTTTTTTTTACTTACATTATTTACATTATTCGGATTGTTATCCTCATCTTCATTGCCATATTCACAACGTTTCAGCCGTTGTACGCTCCGGCCTTCTTCAGGTGATTGAAATTTCGAACGGAAAGGTTGTGAATATGGAAATGAAAATGAGGATAACAGTCCGAATAATGTAAATAATATAAGTAATCATAATACGACATCTCAGAGATATAGACAGATGTTCCTGTCTTTTGTTGATTAAAGCAACTTTGAACCATTTACCATCTTTCTATGCCTGCGACCTATTCACTTCTTTTATTGCCAAGTCTTTTCACGACGTAGACGATCAATGCTCTCCACAATTTCCTGTCATTTTTGTCTCAAAGTATGTTTTGAATTTTGACATGTCTCTTTGTTCTTCTTCTGCCATGTATTCCATTCTATTATTGTAAAGTCATTTCAAGACTTATGTGTCTATATTTCTCTACGATATCCTGTCTTTTGTTGTAACTTTGGACTCTTTGCCATCACTCTTTGTCCTTTTCCCGCCATCTATTCCCTTCTATTATTGTTAGGTCTCTTCAGGACATAGACGTAAATAGCTCTCCACAACTTCCTCTATTTTGTTGCTCGAAGTAACTTTTGACTTTTTGACATTTCTCTTTGTCTTTCTCCTGCAATCTATTTATTTGTATTATTGCCAAGTAATTTGAGGACGTTGGCGTCCACAGCTCTCCACAACTTCCTATTTTTTGTTTCTGAAATTAATATTTGACTCTTTGCCACCTCTCTTTGTTCTCCTGACATCTATTCACTTCTATTATTGCCAGGTTCCTTCAGAACATAGCGTCAATAACTCTCCACAATTTCCTGGCTTTTGGTGTTCAAAGCAATATTTGACTCTTTGCCCTTCCTCTTTGTTCTTCCCTTTTCATCTACTCACTTCTATTATTGACAAGTACTTTCAGGATATAGGAGTCCAAAGCTCTCCACATCTTCCTGTCCTTTGTTGCTCAATGTAACATTTGACTCTTTGCCATATTTCTTTGCCTTTCTTCTCTCACCTATTTGCATCTTTTATTGTCAAGTCTGTTCAGGACGTAGATGTTCACAGCTCTCCACAACTCTTAGTCTTTTGTGACATAATTAATCTTTGACTCTTTAACATCTGTCTATTTTTCTGATTGATAGCACCAGTTCCCTTGTATTTGCTATTTCTTTAAAACTTCCTTGTTTTCCACCGATTTTCCCAGCATTCGTCGCTTTAAATTTCTTCTACAGTGAAGACCTTATCCATCAATCAATGCCATATAGAAAATTAAATATTACACAGCACCGCATCAATTTTTTCTAAGTTTTTAATGATATTCTCTTATTTGTTTCTGATTTCAAGTATCTTTTTTGTTCCGCATGCTATCTTCATTCTTAAAACTTTTTCGTAGCTCGTAATCAATGATCACTTCAAGTGTCTTCTTCATCTATGAAAAAGTTGTCCAGTAGTCACTGTAATATAAGAAAATTAAATATTTCCCAGCAATTCGGCACTGTTCTTTTTCCGTTTAATGAAATTTCCTTAATGCTTTGTTTAATTTCTGGAAAAGGCCTTTTAATAACTCTGCCTTTGAATCTCTGTCTTATTTTCTCTTACCCGTTGCTACACGACTTGAATGATGAAATAATTGTTTCTGATTGACTCCCCAGTTTCGTCAGATGAACTTCTTCACCACGTGATCTTTTCAAACTTCCTGGGATATTGCTCTCTTTTTGCTGGTAACATGCACCAATACCTCTAACAGTAAATAGTCCATTCTTCTTGCTTTCCTTTTAATACCACGTTTGATGAATGCGCGATTATCGATAAGCAAAGTGAAATTGGTGGGTCAAGTTCAAATTCCACTCGATAACGTTGTGATCAATTTTACCCAAGTACGCAAGGTGAAGTTATGAATACACTCCCCCCCCCAACACTCACATACTATGAGATAATAACAGGACAGACATGAGTCACTAGCTTGTCAGCAATCTCAGAGAAGAATAACTCTGAATTCAAAATGTTTTTCCATTCCGAAAAAAACAAACTCTGTTAACCTAGCTTGATGGAGTTGTAGCCTTATACTCTACAGGTCGTGTGATGAAAATGGCTCACAATATCAGCAACATCATCATCTAACCGTAGTCGGGATCATCGAGCCAATGCGAACGTTCCTTTCTTTAGATGTATAGTATGTGCTCCATACAGTTTTAGAATAAAGAGTTACTTTCTCCTAGACCAGTTTCCGCCCAATGATGTCTGTTCTACTAATTACTCATAGCTGAGCGGGGCGAAGAAGAGGATACCTTTCCCAAGGGTAGTAGCACGTAAGTGAAGGTAATGGATTTGACTGGAATTCGAACACGACTTTCCAGTTCCTCAATCTGAGGAACGATACATTACTCCTCTGGAAACAATGTAATTTAGTACAAATACGTAACACATTCAGTAAGTCTCTATCTTGAGTAGCTCTTGAAAATGCCTTGTAAATGTATGATTCCATCTCTTATCACATGGAAATATGGGTTATATATATATATATATTTATATATATATATATATACAGAGAGAGAGAGAGAGAGAGAGAGAGAGAGAGAGAGAGAGAGAGAGAAAAGAAAAATCTGCAATGTTATCTATGCTGTCATGTCATTTCCGCTTCAGTCGTTTTCCCGATCACGTAATGTAGCTCTGTAAAATCCGATAATTATTTGATATATTTTCTGTTTATACGTTATTTTTCTACATATAATTTATTTAAGTAAATGATCAGTTTTTTTTTAATTAAACATTATTACATTTACTGACCTGAATGTTTAAGAGATTTCGCAGAAAATATTTGCTCTCCGACAGGAATCGAGACCGTAAGCCTGTGGTAACCGTCATTTTGTCTGATGAAAAAATTTTCTAAAACAGTAAATAGGACTTTGCTAATTGTTGTGGATTCCGGGATGAAATCCGGTACCAATAAATAACAAACGCCCAGAATGAATATATGAAAATAATATATTAACGTAATAATACAAACTGGTAATGCAGGTTAGTAGTTCCAGGAATACGGGTTAGTAGCAAAAAATATATATAGTCTTTGGTATTGAAGTATCGCTGTATGACTTCTTACTGAGTCTACGTGCTCGCTCACTGTGACTCCTACAACGCTGTTACCTCACCCTCACTCTTCCGGTTATCTACAACCTTTTTACTCTGTCACTCTCGACTCGACACGACTCCTCGGTCTTGCTCTCTGGGTATTCACTGATAGTAGTATAAGTATACACTGGGTGAGTCCATTTCTATAAAAAAGGGTTGTCTCCTCAACACTAACCATACGTTTCTTTCTGGCTGAAAGGATAACAGCACGTCATCCAAATGACAGTTCACATTAGGGTTACAAATCCGTGAAAAAAGAGCACCATAGCGCAATTCACACTGCCAGAAATTTGGAAACGGCATTTGCTGTACTACTTGTAATTTGCCACGGAAGCTCCATTATGAGCACTTCAGAGTGTTTGGATGCCAATCTGATGACAGTGCAGAGGATTGGGAAACATTTGAATGAGACTAATGTTGATTACGAAGGCGTTTGGCGTGATCAGTAGTGATGGCACATGTTACATTCATCTTACCACTGGACCCCAAACATGACACGGAGGCCTACATCTAGTTCCTTGAGGAGATAGTGCTGCCCTGAGTGAAGATGTCTGCTGGAATCTATAGCATATCACACAAGAAAGAGAACGTAGTCATGGCTGTCAAACAATTTCTGCGACCACATTAGCCATTATACCTGATTACCTAACTCCACCAGACTGCAACCCCATCGGCCTTTATGCGTGGGGCGCTGTTGGGCGAGAGACCAACAAAACTCCTTGTAATACCAAAGATGAACTAAAGGCAAGGGTTATGGCATCATTCACCAGCTTTAGCAGTGAGACTGCCCAGATAAGTTGCAAGAGATTCCGAAGTCGTCTGGAGGGGGTGGCTGAAACTAATGGCGGTATTTCTGTGTAATTTTGGTAAATATATCTGTTAGACTGAATGAAAGTGTTATTTTCATTTTTGCGTAATTTTGACGACAATTTATACATTGCTCATTCTCTCTCACTCTCTCTGTGTCTCACTCACTCTTTCTCTCTGTCTGTTTATCTCTCTCTTTATATATATATATATATTCCTAAATTAATGATTGAGTATGTTCCTCCAGTTTACCAAAATGGTAAAATTCACATGAAAATCCCCCAATCGGTTCGTTAAGTCCAGGGTGTCCCAAAAATATGGCATCATTCCGCAGGCCAATAATTTTGGCAATTCTAATTGAAATAACCTCAAATTTTCACAGAATGTAAAAATCAGATCTAGATTTTATATTTAATGTTTATTTTATAAAAATCTATTCCTTTCTTTTGCACACGCATACACACACAGATATATATATATTTTTTTTGGGGGGGAATATATATATATATATATATATATATATATATATATATATATATATATAGGCGTCCCAAAAAATGTGACAAAATTTCTCAGGCCAATAATTTTGGCAAATCTTGTTGAAATAATCTCTAATTTTCACAGATTGTATAAAAACAGATCAATATTTTATATTTAATGTTTTATTTTTCGTTTCTGTTTTCAGGGTGAGACATTGCCGTTAACTCCCAAAGAGAAGTCATTTTGCGTCTTGGAATATGCTCGCACACAGTCACCCAAGACTGTGTAGCGTGTCTTCGATACAAAATTTGGAATAACTTCACCAACTAACAAACAAATTTGGACTTGGTACCAAACCTTTAAAGGGAAAAGGCTGCTTATGCAGAGCTAAATTATCTGGTAGACTATCGTCAACATCAGCACATTTGGCAAGAGTTTAACTACTGAATTGTTTGTGTGCTGTGTCACAGGCGGTGCACATAGTGAACACTTATGAAATCGGTCCCATAATAAACTTATGATGTTCAATACCTAAACTTTACATTGAGCTAGACGTAGCAGTTTTCAAGATAACTGCTTTTTAAAATGGAGTCAATATTTTGGGACACCCTGTATATCAAAATAACAACTTCAACAAAATATTAATATAGCAGTCATAAATAAGAATACAGATTATTATCTAAAGAATTTGGTTCAAATGGAAAGATGCGAAATCGACATTTTTCTCATTTTTAAGCTCGAATTCCAGCCGAGTTCGTTTCATTCACTTACGCGCTCATAGTCTCGAGAAAGGTGTGAATTCATCTCTTCTCCCCTACCTGTGGGTTAAATAACAGGACAGGGTGGATTTTTTAAGGATTTGGTTTCTAGAGAGGGTGAGTCGAAAATAATCACCCATCTCCTAGAGAGGGATTCATTGGCTCATGAAAATGCCCAGTAGCTGAATCCCATCGGCTTTGTGACTTGTGCATTCGGCCGCAGGTGAAGAAAGGGTTTCTTTTTCTTCTTCTTCAATTAAAGCAGACATTAAACATACGAGAATGTTATCACCCCCTCTAGCTTCTATTTCTTTCCCTAAAACTAAACTGCGTCTAGGTATATCGTTTCTTACCTCTATCGTTGCAACCAAGCAGGAATGGTCTCTTATTTATCCGAGGTAATGACAGGGCTTAACGTACGTGCTCCCTAAGGAACAAGCCGAATTATAATATAATATGATATTCCCATATAGATTTTAATACTCTCCTGATGAAAATACCCATTTCTGCAATAAAATATTTTCTCGCAAATGACAAGTGAGAAATTAAATATTTCATTTTACTTGACACAAGATCTGAATTGAAAGATTATTAATCCTGTGCGAAATCTTTCAGTTCCTTGGCGAAACATTAGAACCAATTGATATGATTAAACAAAAAGTAGATTCTATAGTCTATGAAATGTCATAAAAAAATGCGACCAAAACATAATAACAAAAGTGACAGTAAAAACAAATGCGAATGTGTGAACCAATCGTCTGTGATTCAAAAATTAATCAAATCGGAAATAAAATAAATGAATTAAAAAACATATTTTCAGAATAATAAAGCATATGAAATCGTTGGGTTTAAAAATCGACCGAGGTACGATCAAGAGCGTCTGTGGGCGATCACGTGGTAAAACTTCCTAATTTAAACATTGGCCAACAAAACATGAAAGCTGACGCTAAACTCCGAATGATAGACTTAGAACATGAACAGACAGTATTATTCTATATCTGTTTGCTGTGTTCTTTCATTGGGATATGGCTCTCCACAAGTTCCTTATACTTGGTAGCTCTAAGCAAGATTTGTATCCTTATATTCTGCCACCCGTTTACACAAACTGCTTAGTTGTGTTATTTGTTGTGTCCCTCTGTTTTACTTTTTGCTTAATCATTTCACCCCATGCAAGGCAATAATACCACTAAGACACAAGGGATTACAGAGTGTTCAAAAATATGAGAGAAAAAAACATTATTAATGAGTTAGAACAGAAAAAGAACAAGTATAAAGAATACAGTAGATAATGATTGACATTTTAATAAAACGAGCAGCATGGCCCGGCGTTGCCCGGGCTTGATTAAAAAATCGTACGACTCGTACAGCAATCGCTATCCCTTGACTTGAAATATTTTTGCCCTTCCTTGCCTTTAAAGGAGTGCCCTTTTCCGTGCTGATGTTGCTACATTCACACTGCGAATTTTTCTAAGCTCTATACTAAACATTAAATCTGTTACGAAAAAAGAACTAAACAAAATGAACACAAAACGATCAGCTTTAAAAAAGGATTCGTAACTGGAAAAACCGAATGAAAAAAGAATGTTAACAACAAATACTTTGGAGTAAAGTGCCATGCAGATTTAAATTTTTCCCACTTGTGACGAATGCAGCAATCGATTTTTGTTGCATGCTAGCATGCTAGTTAACATTCGTGTCAGTCAGCTGTTGGCTCTCATGCTGGCCAATAGAAACTTCCTGCCTATTCGTGGCAGCCAGCTATAGGCTCTCACTCTGGCCAGTAGAAAATGGCCGAAAACTACATGAAAACTGCTGTAGAAGCATGAAAAAAGTCGATTATTTCCACTATCGATGGGAGTTGGGTCTTGGCCTTCCCGCTAACTTGGAGCATTTGCATGTAAATTTTGGTACAAATCCATCGAAAATTGCAGCCGTACATTCGTTACACACACACACACACACACACACACACACACACACACACACACACACACACATCCTGCCTTTTATAGATAGAGATTTTTGAAGATCAAATTTTACTAGGAAGCAAGAAGCCGGAAAAGAGTTCCACAAGTGCGATAGAAGAAACTGTTAGCATTTAATTGACGGTTACATTTAGCCATTTTTAAATCATGGCGTTTATTTTGTGGGTTCCCTTTGTGTATGGGGTATTGTGGTATATGTAGGAGTAAAAGGTGAAAGATGTTTTCTTTTGGTAGATGTCTTATTTGTATTGAATGAATGGGTCGTGAATCGGATTGGTTAGGTATAGGATAGGTAATGATGAACCCACTCCACACTTTTTTGGCCATGTGCCGTAATTGTTGTATTTTACAATAATAAACATCTACATCTAGTCATTTCAAATGTAAAATGATGAGACCTTGCCGCCAATCTAGCACTCAAATTTATGAAGTCTAGGTAACATGTAGGAAAGTTCATCAGAACAATTTGCTTTCAATGTCATGTGAGTGTCAATTTCTTCAAGTGAAATATTAGAACAAGTTGCTTTAATTAAACTAATTAAACAATACAGGTATTCTATAGTCGATAAAATTTAATGAAATGAGTCGCAAGTTTTGATCTAATAATTGACGTCGAAATAAAAATAAATACGAACGTCTAACCAAAACGACTAAGAATCAAGAATTAATCCATTCTAAAACAAGATAAATAAATTGAAAAACTGTTGTATCCTTAAAGAGGTTACAAACAGACGAAGAGGATACTTGAGTAAAGGAACAGCAACACGCGCACAGATGAAAGACAGGGAATCGGGTGGCAGGCTAGTAATAACCGAAGCAAAGTTATTTACCTTACCTCCCCGAGAGGCAGGATGTGGCACAAGGCCGTTTTTTAATGCGGGGTAAGACCGAGCCTGTAGGCTCGGGCAAAAATTACCCGTAGACCTCGTAAAAAACGGGGTCCGGCAGCTGTCTACCACCGCAGACGAAACTCTGCCCTTCGGTATAGCCTCGCCTGGGTTCCTCTCTGCTTGAAGGCAGAGAGTTCGAACAGCACAACTGCAGACAAATCTCTAACTAATTGCCGAAGCAAAGTTATTTACCTTACCTCCCCGCGAGGCAGGATGTGGCACAAGGCCGTTTTTTTAATGCGTGGTGAAACCAAGCCCGTATGCTCAGGCAAAAATTCCACGTAGACCTCGTATACACGGGGTCGGGTAGCTGTCTACCACACAAGACGAGATTCTTCCTTTCGGCATAGCCTCGTCTGGGTTCCTCTCTGCCTTCGGGTAGAGAGTTCGACAAGTACAGCTGGAGACGAATCTCCAGCTAATTGCCGAAGCAAACCCCTAGGTATACCCAGTGCTCAGCACATATAGCTACAGATATAATCAGTTCAATTAGGCGATAGGGGTGTGGGACATTCCATTACAACAAACACATATTTCAAGAATAATAGAAATATGAAATCGTTTTGTTTAAAAATCGACTTAGATAAGATTTAGAGTGTATGCGGACTATCACGCGGCAAAATAACCATGTATTTAATCATTAATCAATACAATAAGTAATGAAAGATAGATTTATAACATGAAATTATACTTATTATTCTTCTGTGGGCTGATTCCAATCAGATCGTGGTTGATCACGGCACTCCACAATTTTCTATCCTTCGCACCTTTACGTTCTGCCCTCTGTATACACAAGCTCGTTAGATTGTTTCCCGCTCTCCATGTTGCTTCTAATATATCCTTCCAACAATCCTCATCGTTTTTATCAGCATCACAACTTTTAGCCGTTGTGCTCTCCGGCCGTCATTAGGCGCTTGTCGATCCAGATAATTCTCAATGAATTTTAAATTGAACACTTTATTTAATCTACGCGGTAGATTGTTCATTTTCGGCTGTCCATTTTGAGATACATCTCGTCTTGCTCATATTTATTATTGCTAGTTATGTCTGAACTGAGTCTAAGTCTGCCCAGAGATTTAAATAACATGTACTATGTCAGAAAATCGCTCTAATCCACTAGGCTTTTGTATAATTATCGAATCAGTAAGGACCCAACACGTTACATCAATTATTAATCTTATCGGAAAACCTCTATCAAAAATGGGGATAGATATTGTTTTATAGGAATAAAGTGTCGCTGCCGACACTTGAGTTTGAACATAGATCGCCAGTGAGCAAACACAGTCGATCTGATTATTGAACTAAGTAGACCACGTAACCATAGAGGAAACGCATATATGTATAAAGTAACTGATGACTAATGATCTGTATTTCTAGTCTATCCCTATTGCTATTCGGATTGCTATTTCTATTCCATCCTCTATAATTATACGGACCGCTATTCTCGCTATTCTCGACTCTATTCACTATACTATTTCTCTATTCGGATCACTATACTGATTACTATTCGAGGGAGTATTATCGATCAAGTACTATTAGTGCGAGTGCTATTCGAAGGCGTCTGACACCCGCATTGTTCAACGGGGTTACTGTAGTTGTATCTGCGATTACAAAGTCTCTACTACAGCAAGTATTACGAAAGTGACAATGAGTATTCGTTGACATCACAAAAGATATCAAACCACCTGACGTCCTTTACAAATGTAGAGATTTAAAGTTATTTCCACAAAGTTTAGCAATGAAGACGTCGGTCAGTTCCAGTCGGGCACAAAGATGAGTGGAAAAAAGCGGGGCACGACATCGTAAGGGGAAGTATTCTCCATAACCGCTGAAAGAAACATCAGCTTCGATATCTTTCCGATCTATGTGAGCCTCAGGTAAGGAATGAGACGGAGTTCCTACCCTACAGCCGAAAGGTATCAACTGCACAACACCCTCAAGACGAATATCAGATCCAGCAGCTTGCTAAGACTGATGGGTAAACAACGTATCAGAATTGTACAAATGATCACACCCACATCGCGTTGAAACACTGGTTCCCGTAGGATTATCGAATTTAAGCAACGTCGAGCCTAGTATCTAAACCAGTGTCCGTTTGTAAATACCAGGCGCTATAAGCTTGGATGTGCGGGTGGTGTAATGGATAATGGCTTGGAATTGTTAATCGGAGAGCCGATTTCCAATTCCCAATGGATTCGATATATTCACCTACGCGCAAATACGCTTGGGAAATGTACGAATTCACCTCTTCTCCCTCCAGCTATGGGTTAATGAGTAAGATTTTAACTCGTAAATATTATTACCTAAAATAAATTATTACAACCTGAAAATAGGTTCTTACTATAAATAACCTGCAAATAACCAGATATGCCGTAGAAAACACATCAATCATATTTGTGGAGGAGTTACACCTAATAAAAGCTATTTATATATTGAGACTCTGCTTCATACTAGTTTCAAATTCGTCACGTCACAATTTCCGTAGCATCAGGTTTGTAGGGACAGGCGTACCAGCAGTAGTGTGTCTAGGGAAAAATAGCCTAACGGAGCTCCATCCCTCTTTAGGCTTATTGTGACTTTTTTCTTGGAGTGGTTATCATCAAAAGGCAAGAGCCGAGTCTACTCTGCTATTTATCTATATTCAGGCTTGTAGGGACAGGCGTACCAGCAGTGGTGTGTGTAGGGAAAAATTGCCTGACGGAGCCCATCCCTTTTTAAGCTTATTGTGACATTTTTATTGGAGTGGTTATCATCAGAAGGCAAGTGCCGAGTCTACTCTGCTATTTATCTATATTCAGGTTTGTAGGGACAGGCGTACCAGCAGTGGTGTGTCTAGGGAAAAATAACCTGACGGAGCCCATCCCTCTTTAAGCTTATTGTGACTTTTTTCTAGGAGTGGTTATCATCAAAAGGCAAGTGCCGAGTCTACTCTGCTATTTATTTATATTCAGGCTTGTAGGGACAGGTGTACCAGCAGTGGTGTGTCTAGGGAAAAATAGCCTGACGGAGCCCATCCCTCTTTAAGCTTATTGTGACTTTTTCTTGGAGTGGTTATCATCAAAAGGTAAGACCCGAGTCTACTCTGCTATTTATCTTATAGCTGGGCGTTATAAAATGCATTCATATCTTTATTTATGAGAAAGGAAACGTAACTATCTAAGTCAGAACTCGAACACGTCCCACCGATTTAACCTTTCGTTAGTTATCCGTTATACTACCCCCACATTATTAGGCAAATTCGTACAGAAAGATATAAACAATCTATTATCTTTTATCGAAATCTGAGATAGCTAATGTATACCGTATTTTTTTCTTTTTTTTTTTGGAAGATCATGTTTATAGAAAAGTGAATGAAAGTGTAGAAACCTTTTTTCTACTTTAGAGGCTTTCATTGTAGCGGGTGTAAATCAGTTTTGTGTTTAACATGGTTTTTAAAAAGTGCACACAGAGAGAAACAATATGTCTTCCTCAATAGAGCGGAATATTTACAAAAGACACACGAGGGATTCTCTTTGACTATTAGCAATAACATACGAGTAGAGGCATTGCATTATCATTTCATTTCCGTGTTCAGATTAACGTATTCATATGCTGACGTTCGATACTTCCAGTGGCACGAAGGCTAAAGAAAGAAAACCTCGTCTAAGAATTCTGGGATCAAGGTCAACTAATTAACGTTTTTCCCTTTCCAGATTTCATTTATTTACTGAACGTGAAGGAAAAGAGATTATTTAAATTTTATTTCTTTTTTTAATTACCAGACCAAAAGGCAAAGGTGATGCTAATTGTTTAAAAGCCGCTAGCTTCGTTTTAAACAATTAATCGAAATTAAGATTCTTTAAATTTTTTTTCTTCTCTATCTCGTTACACTTCAGGATATGGGCGACCATGGCTCTCCACGACTACTTATCCTTGTAATTCTTAGTAAAGTTGTCTTTTCACCGCCTCTACCATTACCTGTCATTCATTTACGCAAGCTCATTAGTTAGGTTCCTCTTGCCAGCAATATGTCTTGTAAGTGTCAAATTCTCCAAGCCTTCTTTTCACATTTGGTATCCTAGAGATTTCAGCTAGCTCTTTCTGATACTAAGTATAAGTGTACGTTTTGTTTTTATTTACCTTCAAACTGAATTATTGTTCACATATTTAGTCCATGATATTCTCAGTATCCTGCTGTAGAACCAGGTTTCTATCCCGTCAAGTCTCGACTTCATCAGTGATGAGATTATCCATCATTTAAGCAATGTATAGCAGGACTGATATTAAAACATTTAAGCAATGTTTTCTTTGTTTCTAGTGAATTTATCCTGTTTCTTAATAGTTTGCCTAGCTTTTGGAAGGCATTTTTTACTATTCCAATGGGTGATCGGATTACACAGCGTTGTAGGTGATTAATTATTTTCCCGGCTACAACTCCCTTCCTATGGATGAAACGTTGCCAGTCTCTCGATGACCTATTGCTATTTTCCCTGCAGCTGTTCTGGCGCGCTACATTCTTTATTCCCACCAGTCCAGACCTTCATCTAGAAACCTCCACTCCACATATAGAGGGAAAACTCATGCTCATTCCTTTCGTAGCCCATCGGTAAAAAGAAAATTACACAGCTTCTTCTCCTGAACTATTCGTTGTAGAACAAACTACTGGTGTGTGCTTTCTCTACGAACTTAATCCCTTCAAGTCTTGGGTCAACTATTTATCATCTTTCGTATCCTCATAGTATGGACTTCTTACGTCTTCCTTTTAGGGATTTACAACAACCTCATTCAGCAACCGTCTAGCTTGAGTAGCTCTTGGGCATTGTATTGCGTGAAGAATATTAAAACAAATGGATACTGTTTGTTTCCAGAAAATCGTTGTTTTATGTTATAGTATAACTATGGACGATATTGGGTATGTCCGCATTTGCATAAATACAATAGTAAATAATGTATGTTGGTCTGCAGTTGGAGATTCGTCTTCAGTTGTGCTGGTCAAACTCTCTGCCCAGAAGGAGGGAGGATCCCAAGACGAGGCTATGCCCAAGGACAGAGCCTCGTCTCGGGAAAAAACTACCCGACCCCGTTTTATACGGGTCTATGGGGAATTTTTGGCCATGCCTACGGGCTCGGATACCCCACATTAAATTCGGCCTTGTGTCACATTAACCGCGTAGCGCGGTTGGTAGATATCATGCAGTTAGAGATTCGTCTCCATCTGTGCTGGTCAAACACTCTGCCTCCGGCCAGGGAGGATCCCCAGACAAGGACAGAGCCTTGTCTCGGGAAACAGCTACCCAACCCTGTTTTATACAAGGTCTACAGGGAATTTTTGGCCAAGCGTACGGGCTCGGATACCCCACATTAAATTCGGCCTTGTGCCATATCTGACCGCGTGGGGCGGTTGGTAGATATCCTGCAGTTGGAGATTTATTGTGAAATTCAATTAACTCACTTCTAGCAGTTTACTACTACTTCTACGCGCAGCTGGCGAATCTTATATGTCTTAAGTATTTTCGTTCATTTCCAACCTTCGTTAGATTATTCGATTCAATAACCTTCCCCAGGTTATGACATTTTATTAGAAATTATGATGGAATGCATAACACAAAAGGTGAAGATTAGTCGAGGAAATAGGTTTCATTGTCTGTTGCTTTTAATTAATGAACATTTTTCCATAGAATCAACGGACTAAGCTCTGTCGACATTAAATTTGCATGAAGAAGCCGTGTATTTAAGAGAAATCAATTAGTGATAAACTTGTTTTACTACTAATAGCAAAAAGAATTTTCTGTGCAACTTACAGAAGTTACATGGCCATCTCGCGATCTCTTTGCTTGTAAAAACAGTTTAACAAGTCCATTAAGTCAGGATAACTGGCTTACAATACACGGAGAAAGCTGTGTCGGCATCAAATCAATTAAGTGGCTTTAACAGGTCGTGTTATTTACTGCTCTTTGCTCTGTTTTTGATGAGGGTCGATTTCTTTCTTTGTTTTTTGGTTTTGTCAAGAGAGCTTCATTGAAAATCAGTCCATGTGACTCCAAGATAAGAGTCATTACAGAGTATTAGAATAAACTACTTTACGTTAAAGCAACAAATGGATTCTTGATTGTGTACACATTCAGCTTGAAGCATCATGTTTTTTTTTTCTTTGGCTGTTCTTCAGGTCCGGGAACATTTTCGAAAAATATATTAGCAAATGAAAGCATCGAATGTTGACCTCATTCAACAGATACCATCTTAAAAAAAAACAACCAAAAAAGAAGAACATTCACTTGAGACAGC
>CAHIKZ030004911.1:1085000-1140000 GCA_903632075.3 Acanthosepion pharaonis
TCCTACTGTCATAGAATTTATTTTTTTTTACCGTTGTGGTGTCTGTAAATTTATGAACACATTCAAAAGATCGTTATACAAATTTTCTTTTTTTCTTTACTTATTTCTTTCTTCTGCTTTGACAAAGCACATGGATATGTCTGCAAGTCTAGTTTTTTTTTAAGAACATTCCATTTCAAAACCAATTTCAATGTCATGTTGGTCATATTACAGTTAAACAAATTTCGATTATCTCACTGGGGTCATCAGGTTCAGTGGCTCTTTCAAACAACCTCCCACCATGAACAGTTTATGGATTTTTTTCCAGAACAAAAATATTTATTATTACTTCAAATGTTATTTTAGTGCGTACACATAATTCACTAGATAAGCGTGTTTATTTATAAACAATAAAATAAACGTTTACAGGCCTCGACAATGAAAAGGCTTATACCTCTCAGAAGGAATCAAGGATGCAATCCCGTTTAACTAGGAAAATATATTTCGGCCATGGTGAACTTTTCTAGTCAAGAGTCAAGAGTCAACTATATATAGAATTTTACGCTCTCCATGTCTGTTAAACTTTTTCAGCTGTTTGAAGAGATATCTTTCTTTAAAAACAAGGATATTAGCTATTTACACTGTTCGGGCTGTTGCTTACTTCATTACGGTCACATTTTCGACGCTTCGGCAGTTGTACGCCCCAGAGTTCTTCAGGTGAAATAAAAACTGAAATCATTATAAACTTATTGTTGTAACCTAGGGAAGATTACTGAATAGAATAATCACGCGAAGGTTGCTAATGAACGATAATACTTAGGAAAAGAACAACAAATATAAGATTCGCCAGCGGCGCGTAGAAGAAGTAGTCAACTGCTAGAAGTGAGTCAAGTGAATTCCACAATGAATTTTCAATTGCAGGATACCTACCAACCGCCCCACACGGTCAGATGTGGCACAAAACCGAATTTAATGTGGGGTATCAGAGTCCGTAAGCCCAGCCCAAAATTCCCGTAGTCTGTGTATAAAACGGGGTCGGGTAGCTGTTTCTTGAGACGAGACTCTGTCCTTCGACATAGGCTTGTCGGGGGATCGCCTGTGCCCAAAGGCAGAGTGTTTGACCAGCACAGCTGGAGACGAATCTCCAGCTACAGACCAACATACAGTATTTACTACGATATTTATGTGAATGGGACATACCCATTATCGTTCGCAGGTATGCTACAACTCTTATATAAATGTTATTTTCTTACATATTCGTGATATTAAGAGCTTAATATATAAAGATAGGAAAGCGAAAACTGAATAAAGTGATTATTTCTAGTTAGAGAACTATTATATAACTCCAATGAGATTATTTGTTTATTTTTCTTTTTTTCTTTTAATTTTGTACTGTTCGAATATTTTCTCGTTTTCCGGGTAGAAGACTGGAGATAAATTATCCATTAGGTTTCTGAGCTCTTTCGGCTTTCATAATATATTAGGAAGAATCTTTGTTGGTTGAAAAGCTTATGCCAGAAGGTATGTAGTGTCTTTCTTTGTTGCTTTTCGAATGTCTTGATCGTTAGGTGTCATGTTAGATTTTAGTTTTCAAATTGGCGCGAATTCATACATCTGTTTGCCAGGTTGGGTGGTTTGTCTTATTATTTTTTTTTCTTTTTTTACACACACACACACACACGCACACACACACACACATACATACAGATTTAAACCCATATCACGCACAGCAGTCATTGAAACTAACAACGTATACTGGGGCATTGTCCTTATGAAACAAGACACTTTTCGTTAGTTTTCCTTGATAGGCTTTGGCAATTTCCTTGGCAAGTTAGCCTAGTTATCTCCATTGATGGTGTGGCTATTTTGAAGTCAATAAACACAATTCCTTTTGCATGCCAAAAAGCGGAAGCCATCAACCATCTCTGCAGGTAAAACGTTCTTGGTCTTCTTTGGATCAGACGAGTAGAGATTTTTTTTTTCACTGGATGGATTTTTTTCTTTATTTCTGGCTCAGTAATGAATACAACACGAATCCTGGGTTAGGAAACTTTCCAGGAAATCAGGTTCATCTGCCTCAGACAATGTAAGATTTTCCTGAGATGAAAGATCAGATTGCTATCCTTTTGATCGGGTGTCAGAAGACATGCTACCACCCCCACCTGAATAAAAATGTTCAACATGCCGAATATTTTCAACTCTCTCACAAGATATGCTAATAGCATTAGCTATTTGATTTATAGTCAGTTGCCTGTTATCCATAACCATATGATAAACACGATCAATGATTTCATTGGTGTCTCCAGTTGTATCATATCTAGACGCTGGATTATATTCAAGAATCTCACTTGCCCCGACTAAATTCAGCTGCCCATTTTAGTACTGTTGATAAAGCTGAAGGGTAACCCCTAATGTAGAAACCATATCAGCATGAATGTCCTTAGAGAATAAAAACTTCTGTCTATTTTCCAAAGAACTTTCTAATAGTTATTTTTATATCTTCTTCGAACAATCAGATACCAGTGTACATTGAACAAAACAATGCAGTTATTAATAAGAACAGTTGAAATTAATGCAGGCAAGATTTTACATCTCAAGCATCAATCCTTCATAGCCTAAAAAGATTTCAATTAAACTTCGTCGATTTCTACGGGTTGATTAGATCGCCCCAGTCCTAAATGGTTTCGGATTCAGATTGTTCTTCTCTAGACAGCTTTCCAGCCAAGCCTGGAGACTTACAAGGGTATATTAGGGTAAGTGAATGCGACGAACTAGGCCGAAATATGATCTTGGATAGTCGATTAGACTCTTCACGTCAATAACCTCGGCATGATGCGTATCCGTAATAGAGCGTAAAAAAAAAAACCCCAAAGGAGATTTCAAAACTCTTTTCTACATCTATATAACATCAGGAAAAAGCAGCTGAACTTTCTAAGACACATAATGAGGAAGGAGGGCCTGAAGAATCTGATACTCACGGGTCGAATAGAGGGAAAGAGTGACAATGGAAAACAAAGCATCACATACCTAGCGGGCTTAACCAAGTTGATGATAGAACGTGGTCTAGGGGAAGGAACGTGTTGAGAGCTCCAAGGGATAGATGGAGATGAAGAGCCATGATCGCCTACGTAAGAAAAGAATATATGTTGTTTTAGAGCTGATGATGTAAAAGACAAGGCTCTTACTCAGTTTAGAGAACCAAACACTTATTAATCAGACAAAAGTATTTTATCACTTCATTGTAATACGAATTTGTTTTCCAGTCGTAAATAACAATAAATATAAATCAATTTCTTAGCAGCAAGGTCACAATTTAAGACGCCGAAGATTGAACAGTTAAAAGTCCAAGGGGATGAGAAAAGGTTAACCTACCTCGAGCGAAGATGCTTCTTTGGGTCCTTTAGAGAAAATATTCAGGGATTCCGAACGGACGTCCTCAAACATGAGATAAACTCTTGCAGGTTTAGAAAAGAGGTTCTTACAAAATAGAGTCCTCGTAGGACTTTAAGGATTCATCCTTTTCTTTACACTTTTTCTTTTTCGTCTCCTTCTTCTACAATTGTAGTAGTAACAGTAACAGAAGGAGTCTTTTATTATTCCAGATGACGGCTTTATTAGTTCGTGTGTTTATCCTTTTTCAGCAGCGGTTTGTAGTAAGAGCGAACTCTTCAAGCCCCAGACGGTCAGTTCTTTCTCCCCTTTCGTCTGTCGTTGGAGTCAAAATATTATTCTTATATAGCAAGCGTTTACAACCTGATCAAAACCCAAGTCTTTAGGAGACATGTACTTTTTATCCCTATCCCCGAAATTGAAAATCACTATGCAGTTATACTAATTCAAATTTGATAATTTTTGAGAACATCAAAGCCGAATCGCATGTTGTGAAACTTTGCCCCAGAATATTTAAAATCGCTGACTGTATTTTGAAGATTTTTATGTTTTTATTTAAAGCTTCTTCTTTTTTCTCAAATCAGTACACATTAGTTTTTGTTCTATTTTACTTTTTTACAGACCGTCTGGCTTCAATATGGCGTTTTCTTTTTCAAATAACCATTTTAGAAACATTCTAATTTTCTTAATTAGTTTTTCATACAATTTAATATTATCTGTTTTATTAAAGATATTTTTATATAACTTTTTGCGTATTCCATCATTTTCTTCGTTTTTCATACAATTTTACTATTATTTTTTAAACAGTTTCCATATTAATTTTGACACAATTCCAATATTTTAATTTAACCAGACAATTTTAATATCGTTTTTATTAAAATAGTTTTTAGAAACGTTCATAAAGAGGAATCCTCTCTAATGCAAAAGTTAGGAAGAGTGATGCAAGTATTGAAGGATCAGGAAAAATATTTTTTTTCTGAATACTTTACCATCATCGGCTTCAAAGACAGGCAGCCTTCCAGTTGCCATTGATTGATGTCTCGTGCGCTGTTGCATAAATCACAGTTAAAATTGTATAAACAAAATCTGATGCAGACATTTGCACATTAGCAGACTACTCCATATTCATTGGAAATAAATTTTGTTGTTTGCACCTAAAAACAAGAATCACATAGCCACACGCGTGGGACACTGAGATAAACGTTCTTCCACGCTGTATACCTCTAGGTATTTGCTAAATGAACGAAGTTCGGTATAAAAAAATACATTGATTGATGGCAAATATCGTAGAAAGCATGTAAAAATGAAACATTTACAAACCAGTTGAATGTTCAATTTTCTTTTTTACTTGTGTGTGACGTTTCGCTATTTTATGTGAGCATTTTCCAAACAAACCAAAAGTTGATGGAAAGGTTGTAAACACAATCCCAGCAGCACCCAAAGTCACTCTTGAAATGTCTTGCGGTAACCAAAAGTTTTATACAAATTATTCCTTCCTACGCACATTGTGCAACTCATTTCTGTATTCTTGCTTTTCTGTCAACTACAACGTTCCAAAATTTAAATATAATTACTTAGTTTCTTTCACATTCAGCAACAACTTGATTCTTAGTGTCTCTATTGCTTTCTTTCGTTGAAAAAAAAAGGTTGCTTTCTCTCGTAAAACATTTTAAAATAAATCAATGTCCAATTCAATGATATTTGCATATAGCAAATATATCGTTCGTTTGTTTAGCGGCATATCAAATCCTTATGGGTCATTTAATTCCAAAACGTAATTTTCATGCGAGCACTAGTAATTTAATTTACAAAAATGTATTTTGTTTTCAAACAATATATTTCTGCTAATTTTTGATGAAATGAAAATATATTCCTGTTATTTTTTTACTATAAAAATATATTTTATACTTTCATAGTGATTTGACACCAGTTTTAGGGTTAAATATTTTCCCATAGCTGGGACCCTAACAGTTGCTACCATAACTGGTTAGGTTGGATCTTGGAACAACAGCAATTAAGAGGTGATTCCACACTCTTCAAAACTTACCAATCATAGGCCTCCTGCCGGATATAGTTTATCGTCATACCCAGGACGGAGGATATATATGAAAATGTAAATATGGTAACTGGACGCAGGAAATCATACATGAAGGGAAAATAAAGTGTGTATAGATAATGAGTTAAAATTTGCAGATCACAGAATGTTGATAGCAGAAATAGAAAGGAAACTATTGGAAACCCAACAGAAGTTAGTGAAAGAAACTGAAAATAAATTAAATAAAAATTAGCTGCAACAAGACAGAATGGATAGTTGTCAGCAAAAGGGACAACACAACATGCAAATTACAAATTAGGGATAACAAATTCAAGCAAGTGCACAGATTTAAATATGTAGTTAGCGTTTAAACAGAAGACGGAAAATGCAACCCCCGAAAACTAAAGGTGAATTAGAATAGCTGTCTTCCAAAAGCTACGAAAAGTATCAAGAAATAAGACAATTACGTTAGAAACAAAAATAGATTACTGAACTTTTATATAATAATAGTACAAGAAATTAAATATCTACGAAGTGTTTAACAGGGGATGATAAATGCGACACCGAAATTCGAAGCCGCATTGGCATAGCGAAGAATGATTTGCAAAAGACTAGCAAAGTATTGGGTTGGTGCATAGCTATCAGGCGTTTTTAAACAATGTTTATTAAGAAAAAAAGAAACATAACAATTCAACAATAACATTTTAAATGATTATCGACACGCATTGGCTAACCTGAAATTAAAATAATATTTTATTAAAAAATGTAAACAAAACAGCAATTTTTATTAACAAATAACTTGACCACAAAACGCCTGATAATTATGCACCAACCGACCCAATATTAAGAAACAGAAAAATATATCTAGAAAAGCGAAAAAAGTGTTCAACTCTCATGTAATATATATGCTTCGAGATGGTAGGGAATTCTAAACAATCTACAGAAGGATGATGAGAATACCAGGGACTTAAGATGTGAGTAAATACGAAGTTTTAGATGAACTGGAAACAAAAACGAGACTTATAACTAACATCAGAAAGAGATAGTTGGAATTTCTAAGGCACATAATGAAAAAAATGATGTCTTCGGAAATTTGACATCCACGGGAAATATTGAAAGTAAGCATGGAAGAGGCAAACAGATCATAAACTACCAAACGAGCTTGTACCGATCGAGATTTGGAAGCATAGGGAAAATACAAAATTTACTAAGAGGTACAAAAGGACAGGAAATTAGAAATAGCCACGACCGTTAACATCCTGAATAGATACTGAATAAAGAAGAAGAAAGAGGAGGAGGGGGAGAAATAGGAGGTGGAGCAGAAGGTGGAGGCGAAGAAGAAGAGGAGCAGAAGGAGGAGGAGGATCAGAAGAAGAGAAAGGAGGAGCAGAATGTGGAGGAGCAGATGAAGAAAAAGAGAAAGGAGGGGGAGCAGAAGGTGGACGAGCAAAAGAAGAAAGAGGAGGAGAAGGAGGTGGATCAAAAGGTGGAGGAGAAGAAGAAGAAGAAGAAGAAGAGGAGGAGGAGGATCAGAAGAAGAAGAGAAAAGAGCAGAATGTGGAGGAGCAGATGAAGAAGAAGAGAAAGGAGGAGGAGGAGCAGAATGTGGAGGAGCAGATGAAGAAGAAGAGAAGGGAGGAGGAGCAGAAGGTGGACGAGCAGAAGAAGAAAGAGGAGGAGAAGGAGGTGGATAAGAAGAAGAAGACGAAGAGGAGGAGGAGGAGATCAGAAGAAGAAGAGAAAGGAGCAGAATGTGGAGGAGCAGATGAAGAAGAAGAGAAAGGAGGAGGAGCAGAAGGTGGACGAGTAGAAGAAGAAAGAGGAGGAGAAGGAGGTGGATAAGAAGAAGAAGACGAAGAGGAGGAGCAGAAGAAGAAGAAGAAGGAGGAGGAGGAGGATCAGAAGAAGAAGTTGGAGGAGCAGAAGAAGAAGAAAGAGGAGCAGGATCAGATGGTGGAGCAGCAGAAAAAGAAGGAGAAGAGGAGGAAGAAGAAAAAAAAGAAGTAGGAGGAGGAGGAGAAGGAGAAGAAGATTTTCTTTAACTATACATTGCTGTATTTTAAATAGCGCTAGAAAATGAAAACAACCCCGTGCGCTGGGGCTGAACCATATATTTTCGACCTCACGATACAAGTCAACAGACCAGATATAATGGTAAGACGTGAGTGAAATCTCATAGAGATAATCACATTGACCTCTATAGACATCACAGCTTCTACGAAAGGATGTTGAGAATACCATCGAGCGAACGCCTAAAAAGGAAACAAGAAGAACACTTTCAACTACATTCAGGAAAAAGATATCTTGGACACATCAGGTGGATTGAGAGCTTGGAGAATTAGACACTCACTGGTCATATCGGGGAGAAAGGGGACAGAGGAAAGGAGCGGACTACTTGTTACCGTTTTTGTGTATATATGTACGTAACTAGTGAGCGAGTTAAAATGACTTAATTCCCTTTATAGTCTACCAATAGAAGGTTGACCAATCAGAAGCCGCAGAACACTGTATCCGTCGTGAATAAAGGCGGCATCTTTGTTTTCCTACTGGAATGACCAGCGCCAACTTGTCAGGCGAACATGACAGACGGAAGAACTACGCTCTGCTACTTTGCTGGGATTGCGAACCTGCACTACGCTTTCCTACTGTCTCCGAAATATTCACTGCCAACCTCTGGATTCTATACTCGAAGACGACCGTCAAAATGTCTAACACTACTTACTAGACGAGCTAGTGTGAATGAATAAAGGAACTGTTTTGTCACAAACGATGCTGAGAGCAACAAAGGATTGGAGACTATGGAGAGGCATTGTCAGTCATGTCACATAGAAGAAGAAGAAGAAGAAGAAGAAGAAGAAGAAGAAGAAGAAGAAGAAGAAGATTTTCTTTAATTATATATTGGTTTATTCTAACTAGTGTTAGTAATTGAAAGCGCCACTGTGTTCTGGGGCTGAACCATACATACCGACCTCACGATACAAGTCAACAGAGCAGGTATAATGATATGGCTAGGACATGGTCACAAGGATTTATACAAACATCTCACCAATAGAATTTTACCAATTTTTAAAGCATAAGGACCTGGAAGTAATTATTTTGGTGAGGTCTCCTTGTTGGTAAACCGACTTCACGAATTGAAGCGTGGTACTAGTCTGGCAGTTTGGTCTCATAATTCCACTGTTGATATTTCTAACCATAAGTTTAATTCTAATAGTTATCTCTTGTGGAATTCTCTCCGGCTTCCCGCTTTCCTATCAACTAAGATCTTTCAGAATTTAAATGCGATGTCATTCGTCATCTTCATCCGTTCTTTTATTGTCCTCGCTATTTCTTTAACACTCATAAATCCCTTGCATCCTAATGTTTTCTATTGCATTGTTTCGAGTGAAATGATTATAAAAAAGAAGAAAAAAAATTCTATATTAAAGTAATATCAAATATCGTCGTTGACAGAAATCGTTGCCGTGCATCAGGATTGGTCATCGACAATTACTTCTAAGTGAAATGAGTAGAGACGTCAGCAGTCACCGCATGGTTGAATCGCTGGGTTCAGGTGATTGAGAAATCTGGCTTTTATTTCGGTTCTGTTCGTTTCTTCCGATTTGCCTTATGGTGTTTTCAAATGATGCTAATTTTTCGTGGATTGTTGTTCTCCAATTGGCTCTTTCTGCAGCTTCCGTTTCCCAGTTGTCCTCAGCAAGGTGCTTTTGAGCTGATCCTTGAGTCGAAGGTATGGAACTTTACGTGTTCTGTTGCCAAATGTGAGCTCCTAGAAGAGGATTTGCTTGTGTTAGCGGATGTCTGACATTCGAGCAAGGTATCCGAAGTCTGGCGGCCGGTCATGATGTCTTCTAAGTCTCTACATCGGAGAACTTGGTTGTTCTTAAACCGGTCCTGTCATATGATGGGTAAGATTTTATTTGATGGAATTGTTCAAGTTTGCAGACGTCTCTTCGGTAAAGTACTCAGGTCTCACAGGCATACAGTAAAGTCGAAATTACATGATGGCTTGTTTTCGCCCAGGATTTCCAAAGACTTTTTGAATAGCTTCCTGCATGCTGAGTGGTCGCCCTTGATTCGTTTATCGATGTCTTTTTCAGTGGATATATTTGATGTTATTACGCTGCCAAGGCATGGAAATTACTCAACATTCTGTAGGACCAGTCAGTTTATATTCTCCAGGCAGGGGTTTATATCCCGGTGGTCGTGGGAGCTGGACACTTTTTTTTTGTTTTTGGTTTGTTTATTTTTGTTTGTTTATTCTACGTTGATGGTGAGTCTATAGCGCATGTACGCATTGATGAGGTTGTCTGATGAGTTTTGGAGGTTCCTGAGTTCATGAGTCAAGGTGCAATTGTCATCGGCATACTAGAAATCTATGACTGTTGTCAGAGTTCCGAACCGTAGACGAAATATGATGTCAAATGCATTCTAAAGTCAAAAGGTAACATTATTCATTCCATGTTGAGGAAACAAATGGCATTCATTGACCGAGCGATCAGAGATATTATCGGTTGAAATGTGTAAAATCTTTTCTTTTTTTTTTCTTTTTTTTTGTTTTCCAGGGGATTGATCAGGTCCTCGGTTGAGCCGGTGTCGGTCGCCCAAGACGAAGAGATTAAAAAAATAGTTAAATATTCTTCTCTTGATGACAGATTTTTTTTACTCCTGTGGCAGTGGAGACTTCCGGGTTTCTTGGCCCTCGTTCGATGGCGTTCCTTCGAGGATTGGCGCGATTGCGTCTCGATTAAGGGAGAGTGTCTGTCGCTGGCGATGGTTCGAGGTAATGTTTTCTCCATCATTGCGGCTGACAGAGAATAGCAAAAAAAATGTTTATAGTTTCTGGAATTGTCATCAATGCTCAAATGAATTTGCTTTGTTTCATTTGATGTTTACTTTTATATAAACGTTTTAATAATCTCTTGCTTAAAATAATGTGTAGCAGTCAACATCTTCATGTCATCATTTTTCTTCCAGTTACATTTGATAACCATTTTAGTTTTTACAGATATTGAGAATCATCAAGTAATGTGGTTCGTTTTATCTGCTCCAGTTCTTTGTGATTCTGTAGCACATGCCTGCGAGGTTCGAAGAAGGGCTTTATTCCGTAAGACTTACTGACTTTATTCATAACCATTTTTTAATATTGATTTAGGTATATCTTTTGGAACGGGTAACCGTTTGTTTTGTTTTGTTTATTTCATCTCTTTCCAAGAGTAAAAAAAATAGCGGTAAAGGCAGGGAGATGCTAAATCCTCCTCTCGCATTCCCCCCACATTAAACTTGCCTTTGCTGCATCCTATCTCCTAAGGAGGCAGGTAAATATCGTAATATGCTGTCTCTACTCTCAGCGTGAGCTGTCAATATTGGAAGCAATTTCTGTGTCGAACTCTCTGCCTTCGGGCAGAGAAGAACCCGGACCAGGCTATGTCAAAAGGTAGAGTCTCGTTCGGGGAGAGAGATAGATACCCGATCCCGCGTAAGCGGGGTCTACCGGCAATTTTAACCCTAACCCTAACTTTGTCCAAATCCCAATCCTAACCCTTGTGCCACATCCTATCTCTTGGAGAGGGAGGTAAATATCGTAATATGCTGTCTACGTTGGCAGCTTGAGCTGTCAGTATGAGAAGCTCTTGCCATGTCGGGCAGAGAGGAAACTGGACGAGTCTATGCCGAAGGGCAGGGTCTTCTTCCGGGTGGTAGACAGATAGCTGATTCCGTGTATGCGAGGTCTGTAGGCAATTTCAAATAGTTTAATTCAAACCCAATCGGCTTCTTCTCTTTTCCTGAGTCCTGTTCTTTCATTGCCCTTTCTCTTCACTAATTTTGTTCTCATTATCTTTCAATCCCATTGTACAGTTGCGTCTTAGTTGCATTATCACTATGATTGGGTCTGAAATGATTTAAAAAAAATCAAGGCAATTGCTTCAGTCTCTTTTTAAAAATCAATATGCATCACTACTTCATATAGTAGCAAGCAGTTAGTTTCTAATCTAGGAGCTGTCGGAAAAAAAATTTTCCTTTTACCCTTGCATTTTTTAAAAGATGATGTCTTCGTTAAGAAATTGTCATTATTTACATTACTTACAAATGGGCTAACGTTCCCATTTTTGTTCTTATATTCACAACGTTTCGGCTTCCTCTTCGGATTTTTCAGATGTATATTGATCAAAGACACCTCCAGGAAATTTCGAATTGAACTCTTTATTTTCTATAGATTGAACTCGGTCCGCTGTGCAAATCTAGGCATATCCCATTTTGTATTTATTTAGTACTGCTCAGTTATTGCTTAACCAGATTTCAATTTGTTAGTGTACGCACTACTTAATGTAAGGATTGAACGCAAATTTACTAAGCCGCTTAATTGCAAATTTACCAAGCCCCGTTTTTATCCTTTAGGTTTAAATAAAGATTTCAGCTCGAAATTCTCTGAAGATAACGTAGGTCGACAGAAACTTGTAAACGATCGAGATTTGTGATAGTAACAACAAAGACAAGGATATTAGTCTGAATGTAATTTTTTTTTCATTGTTAGATTGAATTTGAAGTTTAACTGCTCACTTAAAGAGTTATATAATGAAATTTATGTTATTTACGAATAAATATGTCCTCGTTTACGTTGATCACATTTTGACGGCCTGAAGGCGGTGTTGGTCGAGTACATGCTGTGTTCATAACAGTGACGTCATATGTATGACCTTTTATTGAGCAACATTTTGAAAAGCAGACGTAAATTGGATCTGTACAATCTTGTAAGTTTTATTGTTTCTTAAAACACTTCTAGCATGTAAAAAAAACACGTTAAAAGATTATACAAATCTTAGAGATTTCACGTTTAGTCATGCCTCGAAACTTAGAGGTAATTTAATTCTTAAATTTTACTGTTTACACCGAACTAATTTCCAGAGCCGAACGATATATTATTCATCTATATAAATAAAAGGTAAATTCTATCTGTCCGTTCGTTTGTCTGAAACCTCTTTAACTCGGGACACACTTGCTTTACATAGATATCGTGTATCTTTTGAGAATCAGAAATACCTCTAGATTAAAAATTCATGCATGAACATCCAGCATCGCGACTTGTGTCCGGATGAGGAGGGACTAATTAAAAAAACAATTTTAAAATAACTGAAAGAAACATATAGATTTTAAGTTTTTTTTTTTTAATTTATATTGAGCTTAAATTAACACAAACACTTTGTGAGATTAACATTTATTTTTGTTTTAAATTCAGTTTAAAATATCTCCAAATCTTTGTGAATTGAGGAAAATTTTATTTCTTCAAAATTCCAAGGAATCAGAGTTAAAGAGAGAGGTTTCATGACGTGATGGTTTGAAGTTCCACCTATTTTCTGATTTGAAAAAACTCGATTCAAGTTCCGCGGTGTTTGTGAATTGAAGAACTCAACTCGATTCAACATCCGCGGTGTTGTGATTTGAAAATTCAATTCAAGTTCTGCGGCGTTTGTGATTTGAAAGAATAAATTTAAGTTCCGCGAAGTTTGTGATTTGAAAAATTCAATTCAAGTTCTGCGGTGTTTGTGATTTGAAAGAATAAATTTAAGTTCCGCGAAGTTTGTGATTTGAAAAATTCAATTCAAGTTCGGCGGTGTTGTGATTTGAAAAATTCAATTCAAGTTCCGCGGTGTTGTGATTAGAATAACTCAATTCAAGTTCGGCGGTGTTGTGATTTAAAAAATTCAATTCAAGTTCCGCGGTGTTTGTGATTTGAAGGGCTCAATGCAAGTTCCACGGTCGTTGTGATTTGAAAAATTCAATTCAATTTCCGCTGTGTTTTTGATTTGAAAAACTCAACTCAATTCAAAATCCGCCGTGTTGTGATTTGAAGAACTCAATTCAAGTTCCACAGTGTTTGTGATTTGAAGAACTCAACTCAATTCAACTTCCGGCGTGTTTGTGATTTGAAGAACTCAATTCAAGTTCCGCGGTGGCTGTGATTTGAAGAACTCGATTCGATTGAAGTTCCGCGGTGGCTGTGATTTGAAAAATTCAATTTACGTTCCGCGGTGGTTGTGATTTGAAGAACTCAACTCGATTCAAGTTCCGCGGTGTTTGTGATTTGAAGAATTAAACTCAATTCTAGTTCCGCGGTGTTTGTGTTTTGAAGATTTCAATTTTCGGCCTGAATTCGAACTTCTGTCCAAATCGAAATTTCGGTTCAGATCGACCTTTCGGCCCAAATCGGTCTTTTTGCCGGAAATGGATTCATAGCCCGAATCAGAGTTAAAGGGTGGTTTTGAAGTTACATGAAGTGAATTTTATCATTGATGTTTTCTAAGTTGGACCTTAGTTCTCTTTAGTTTGGGGGACCAGAGGCTCGGTTACAGCCCCACACCCACCGCCACCTCCCCACGGGAACTCGCTTAAAAGTTCGCACCGAGTGCGGCTTTTAAGATAATGACTTATAATTCCATTCTGTACGTCAGCGATATCGGTGGGGACCAGGCATCTCGTTTTCAGTCAATTTCCCACCACCAGAGCGTAGTTTCTCGTTGTGTCTTCTTTATTTTCATGCTATTTTTTCTCATAACCTTTCTATGATGGTAACTCGACCACTCGAATTTTAGCGCCATACTAGATTGCCAGCTAGCTCACATAGCTTCATGTTGAAATTCCTCGTTGTAAACGTAAGTTTTGTTCTAGTTGTTTATTCTGTCGCATTTCTACCTTCTGAAGCTCTCTTTTTGCTTTCCACTCAATTGGCTGAACAATACCGTAAAGATTTGTGGCATCCTCGCTCGAATGAAGCTATTGTAGACTCTTCCACTTGCTATAAAGTTAGTAGGAAAAGTAAGCCTCGGGGGAAAGGTGATATAAACTGATCAACTATCAAACTCTCCGCTTCGGCGGAGAGGAAGCCGGGCGAAGCTTTGCCGAAGGGCAAAGTTTCGTCCGGGGAGGTAGACAGGCCCTGAACCCGTTTATACGGGTTCGAAGGGAATATTTTTGGCCGAGCCTATGGGCTTTGAGAACCCAGGCTAAACCGGCCTTGTGCCACATACCAACCACGTGGTGGGGGGTGCCATTTATATATAACGGTGATATAGACTGTTCTTCCGAGGCTGTGACTGTTCGCAGCTCCTGTCGAACTTTCTACATTGGGCAGAGAGGGACCCAGACGAGGCTGTGCCGATGATCAGTTTCGCCCGGGGATGTAGACAGACCCGAACCCGTTTATGCGGGTTCTATGGAAATTTTTTGGCCTAGCCTACGCACTCGGATGACCCACGTTATACTCGGCCTTGTGCCACATATGTCGCTCGTGGGGGGAGGACTGTGAAATATTAATGTTGATATAGACTGAACGATGGTCAATCAATACGTACTCCCAAGTCGTGTAACACACTTCTGTTGTATTTTCTCATTTTTCTCTGTGCCGTGTCCCTTCAGGACGTGGACGATCATGACTCTCCGCAATTTCCTGTCCCTTTTAGCTCTTAGTAAATGTCGACTTTTCGCTATAGCTCCTAACCCCCCGATCTGCCTTCTTCTGTCCCACTTGCCTTCACTATTTCCTGTCAGAGTCAAATTTCCCTAGAAATCTCAATTTTCGCTTTTCTAATATTAAGCATAAGTGTAGTTTTTGTTTCCATATTTTCTAATATTTTATCATTGTTCGAATGTTCGGTCGATGGTATTCTCAGCATCCTTCTGTAGAATCACATTTTTGTTGTTTCAAGTTTCCTCTTCATCTATGATTAGATTGTTCAAATAGGAGAGCTGATATTATATAACATTTCGGTAATATTTTCTTTCTTTCTAACGAATTTTTTCTAGTTTCTTAATACTTTGCTTAGCTTTTATGAGTCAATATACTCTATTCAAATACGGCTTCTCATCTCGGGATCGCATTTTCTGTCTTCTGTTGAAACAGTGATTACGTATTTAATTTGTTTTACTTGCTTGATTTTGTTATCCCCAATTTGTAATTCGCATGTTGAGAGCTTCATTTTGCTGACAACCATATTTTCTGTCTTTTTACAATTGATGCTTATTTCTTTTTCCTAACCTTCCTTTAATACTTTAGGAATTATGGTAGAAATTGGTGTGTTTTCCTTCCTCCGTTTGCTATTAACACTGTGTGATCTGCATATCTAATGTAGTTAAAATTATGGCCGCCAACAATGAATCTTGGTATTAATTCTAATTCTCTCAGAATCAATATTCTGTAAAGGTTAAGCATGCCCGGTGAGAAGATACACCCTTGTCTCACACTATTTCTTTTTCGTCACACATTATATTGATGATTTCTTTTCCTTTGTATTTTTATGCCGTTGTTCTTGGTGCTATCAATTCGCTTGATCGCTTTGGTTTCTTGCAGAAGAATTATGGTAGTTCTGTCACCTATTTCGACCCTGTATTTTCTCTTTTGCTTCAAAACTTTAACCTGAAACTACGTGTCAGGTTCTTAAAAAACCTCGTCAGATTGAAACTTTCATATGGATGTCATGCAGGCTATCAAACACTTTCAGAAATACCGAATGTCAGCTGTAAATAACCGCTTTCTAAGATCAATACTTAATAATGGCTTCAAGCGAGTCAAGCATGTAGATTTTGGTGAAGATCATCCAAATCGCAAAGACCTGAAGCAAATGACAGAAACTATATCAGTTGGGGACTTTGAACAATAGTAATTATGTAACTCAGAGAAAATAATGATATAATCAAGATGGTGACTTTTCACACTAATTCAAACAGAAGTTTATGAAAGAAGCCGCCATTAATACTGGAAAGAGCGAAATATCTACTGGACATGAGAACCTTATTTTCCTGAGAATAGTTTTAAAACAAAGATTTTATAAATTTCAGCCTACTCATAGATCGGCTTTCGTGATTTGGTTTAATCTAAAAATACCAGAGACTTCCCACATATGTCATTCTTTCAAGCATATTATAGTTTATATTCCATTATTGTTGTTTTTCATGCAATCACATAACCCAACATGTCTGATAGTTATCACTGAAAACTAAGTACTCTCAGATTTCTACATTGTTTCTAGTGCTCTTTCAGTTTCCTGTAACAATGGTCTGCACAATATAGGACAATATTTTGCTGCCATCCTCTGCATTTAATAATAGGTTTCATGCCTTCTTTGGTTCAGTTAACTTAGCAAGAATGCCGAAACTCTTTAACCCATTAAAGAATAACATTCAAATATTAGAGAAGGGTCTATCTAAAATTTTAAATCCGCCAATCCTAAATTTACCATTAGCCAGCATGGTATAGTGGGCAAAAAGAAGTCAACTTTTACAGAATATTTATGCAGGATACCAGCTCTCAAGTTGGTATATACGCTAATGACACAACCATTTACTCTTGTCTCGATAGTACGTCTGATTAATTCTATAAAGTGGAAATTGTAGCCGATGTCAAAAACGATTTCTAGACAGTTAAATGGAACTAAATATGGCGTATTAATTTTACCGCCTTCAAAACTAAACTTCTTTCTATCAATCATATGAAAGACTACATTCTGCTTTCCATCAGCATGCTAACCTTCAAGAAAGTAACTCTCTTTTCGAATTCCTTTCTAGGTCAGCTGCTAAGAAAGTTGAAATACATTTTTTTTCTCTTCAGAATCTTTCATACATATCTATAAGTCTACCGTTCGCCCACACATAGAATATTGCTGTCACAATATGGTACGGTGCGCCTGCTATATACTTTGGGCCCCTTGAAAACATCCAAAGAAGAAACAGTAATATTATCGCTCCCAATCTGGCGGCTCGGCTACAGTCATTTTTCCACAGCCGTAATTTGACTCCCAGTATCATTTCTAAAAATCCTCTCATGGTAATTATTCGGATGAGCTATGGTACCTAGACTTTCTGAATTTCAGCGGAATATTAGACTGGCATCGAGACTTCATCAATTTAGAGTGGAGCTGGCTATCGGCTTATTTTTTCGCACTCTATGCTTTCCGGCCAGCTTTACTCCGCAAATATTTAAATGCAATGTCAGTGGCTATCTAATGTCCTGATTATTCTTTTTGTTTCTGCTGATTAGTAATGCTTGTTTTTCTAATTCTTCCATACCCAATAACCTCTTGTGTTTTAGTGGGTTTACTGCCACGCATGGGGTGATACTGATTTAAGAAGTAATGGATTAATTTTATTATTATTATTATTATTATTATTATTATTATTCAGTATATATGAAAAAAACCCTTCAGAAAGAGAAAGTCTCTCTCTTCCCCCCTCTCTCTCTCTCTCGTCCGCCTCTCTCTTCCCCGTTATCTCTTCCCCCTCTCTCTCCTTCCCCCTCTATCTCTTTCCCCTCTCTCTCGTCTCCCTCTATCTCTTCCCCCTCTCTTCCCCTCTATCTCTTCCTCCCTCTCTTCCCCTCTCTCTTTCCCCCCCCTCTCCCTTCCCCCTCCCTTCCCCCTCTGTCTCGTCTCCTCTCTCTTCCCCCTCTCTCTTCCCTCTCTCTTCCCCCTCTCTCTTCCCATCTATCTCTTCCCCTCTCTCTTCCCATCTATCTCTTCCCACTCTCTCTCTTCCCTCTCTCTCCCCCCTATCTCTTCCCTCTCTCTGTCTTCCCCTCATCTCTTCCCTCTCTATCTCTTCCCCTCTCTCTTCCCCCTCTTTCCCCTCTCTTCCCATCTCCTTCCCCCCTCTCTCTCCCGTCCCCCTCTCTCTCTTCCCCTCATCTCTTTCCCCTCTCTCTTCCCCCCCTCTTCCCTCTTCCCCTCTCTCTTTCCCCTCTCTCTTCCCCTCTCTCTTCCCCTCACTCTCTTTTCCCCTCTACCTCTTCCCTCTCTCTCTTCTCCTATATCTCTTCCCTCTCTCTCTCCCTTCCGCCCTCTCTCTCGTACCCCTCTCTCTTCCCCCTTTATCTCTTTCCCTATCTCTCTCTTCCCCTGTCTCTCTTCTCCTCTCTCTCTCTCTCACTCTCTCTTGAAGTGACCTAATGCATTAGTTTTGAAAAAGGCTCGCAAGCTTCAATTTTTAGGTGATTCATTATAATTCAAAGGATGACCTGCAATTTTTGGCCTATATTGTACAATATATTACCGACTGCGCACTGATAAGAAAAATTAGTTTCATTCCTCTTTCAGAATTATCAGCTGCCACTGTCCTAGAAAAAAGTGTGGTTAAGTAAAATACATTTTCGAACAGAGGCGACAGCAATCTTCCCTACGTACTTCTCTCCTCATTCACTAATCTTAACTTACCGATAATTTTTCTTTATAATCCTTTGCACTTCTTCAGTTCAACTCATTAGGCAGAAGCAACTATCTGATGTTATTTTAAGTAAATAACGTAATCAGTTCGAGTTGAATATAAGCGTTTTTGCTTCTTCTTTTTTTTAAAGAAAAGAAGTAATTAATGTAAATTACTTATCGTTCGTTGTCGGTAAGGAGCCAGTTCGGCTAGAAACGGCATGGTGACCGCGGAATGTATCTGCCTTCATATCACAAATGTGAAAGTTGTATAACACTCAACGGCGAGCCTGGGTTTGCGCTTAACTCGAACTAATAATCTTGTAAAAGGCACGAGACTACACCTTCATTCGCAGGAACGGGTAAAAAAAAAAATGAAAAGCTGAATGGGCTCTTTTTAACCTTATGTCTCAGTCATAGACAACTGATTCTAAAGCAGAAAACCCAAAAAGCAACTAGCAACCCCTTGTGGACGATTTTGATCGTTGTCTGTTTTAGTTTAGCGCCATATAAACCCCTATGGTTCATTTAATGCCGAAATCTAAATTTGAACAGAATTTTTTTTCAACTATATATATTTTCAAAGCAATTGTATGCCTACAACTACAGATAAAATACATTACTGTTTTTGTTTTGGCAATGAACACTGGTTGCCACTTTTGTGATGCCAATGAATGCTCGTTGTCACTTTCGAAATTCTCGTTGTAGTAGAGACTTTGTAATTGAAAACTACAGTAACGCCGTTGAACAATACTGGTGTCAGGCGCCTTAGAATAATCTCGCGCTAATAGTACTTTCTCGATAATACTAGTTCGAATAGTAATCACCATATAGTGAACAGAGTAGAGAATAGCGGTCCGTATAGAATAGAGGATAGAATAGAAATACAGATCAGTTGGACACATGCTACCTCCTATATATGCGTTTCCTCTATGGTCACGTGGTCTACTTAATTCTATAATGGGATCGCCTGTGTTTGCTCACTGGCGATCTATGTTCAAACTCAAGTGTCGGCAGCGATACTTTATTCCTATACAACAACTGGTGATTTCACTTTTCAATGTTTGCTTATCGGCATATCAACTCCTTATGGGTCATTTAATGCTGAAATTTAATTTTCTGGGGAGCATTAGCAATTTCTTTTACAAAAAACATATTGCTGGTAATACTTTTTTTTTTTTGCGGGGTTGTATTGCTGGTAACTTTTTACTATGAAAATGTATTACTGGTATTTTTACTAGAAAAATGTGTTTTTATAATTTCAGTGTTTTCACTCCAGTTTAGGGTTAAGTATTTTCTTATAGCTGGGACCCTAATAGGTACTACCACCTCGGCTAACATCAATTAATAGATGGTTCCACGCTCCTGGAAGCCTCCGAGGTCTTGATGGTGGATGTAGTTGATTATCATACACAGTACTTCGTTGTGGATGATAAAGGACATGGCGTAATACGTGTAGCCACTTAGTAGCCAACCGCCGTATTTTGGTAATTCTTGAAGATATGCAACGTCTAGATCAAGGCAGATTGAGATGGCTGACGGTGACGGTGTGTGCAATTTACACTCGTGATAATTCAAAGGAGATACAGGTGATTACGTCAGATGATGTCATACTGCTCTTCGACAGCTGAAGATATTGTTTAAAGGAGATTATTAAATATAAGTGTTTCATTAAGACGGATCAAAGTCAGCAGTAACTAAATCAGTGTTATTGGTGAAGATTTATTTATTTCTCTATTGGATCATGTTATTTAAGTCATGGCAATTATGTGTGAAAGATAATATTGCCCAAATGTCCGCCAAGGCTTCGGCGGCACACACCCACTCAATGGTCTAAATTTTTGATGACGTCTCTGCATAGTTGCTCCTCGATCTCACCAATATGCCTTATTATATCATCCTTCAGCTGTTGAATTGTTGTTGGCTTGCTGAAATAGATCTTAATTTTGAGATGACCCCAAAGAAAGAAATCTAAAGGCGTCAAGTCGCAAGATCGTGGTGGCCACTTGACTTCGCTGTTTCGAGAGATGATGCGACCTGGGAAATTCTCATTCAATTTCTGTTTGAACGTCCATTTTCGTAACAGGTTTCGATAACTTTAACAAGTTGTTTGATTGTTAATCTTTCCATGTTTGAAATTGTCAAAGACTTAAGTTGTTAAATGTGAAAGAAAAAGTAAAAAACATTAGACGCTTAAATTTAATTCACATTAAAAAAGAGGTGGATGTTATTGGAACACCCTTTATTAATCCGTTGCTTTTTTTTCACCTTTCCTTATTCCCTTAGTAAACTAACATCGACAATAAGTTTTAGAGTACTTCGCTCTCAGTCAAATTCACTAGTAGGGAACAAAATCGAATTGATTGGTTTGGAACAGAAGTTCGTAGCGTTATTTCTTTTTTTAAGTGAGACATTCTCATACGTACAAATTATCTTGGAAAAGATATGAATTCATCACTTCTCCCTCCGCACAGCTATGGATAAAAAACAGTTAACTACCAGAGTAGGTGAGGGACAGCATGTAATTCCAAACCTTAACGACCATGACTCACGTTGCTCTTCAGCAAAGTATAGCACCAGGTGGACTGGCCTGTCAGGGTTAGAATGAAGACATCGACAGAAAGATGTATGCCGGCAATGGACCAGATTTCGCAGTTAACTGCAAAAGTGTCATGGAAAACGTTCTTCAGTATTTGTCTATATTTCTGAGATGAGGTATTATGTATACTATTTACATTATTCGGACTATTGTCCTCATCTTTGTCGCCATATTTATTACAACGTTTTTTGGCCGTTGTACGCTCCGGCCTCCTTCAGGTGGTTGGATGTCGAACTGTACCCTTTATTTCGCTCACTGGGTGTTATGGGACCTTACCCATAATAACATAATGGACTATTCCATACGTAATAAATACTGAGCCTCAAGAGGAAGCAAGGTGTTCAGTCTGAAGTCTGGAGTGAGGTCCGTCAGAAGTCTGTCAGTCAGTCAGAGCGAGCGAGTCAGTCGAGTCAGAGGCAGTCCGAAACAGAGTCGCGTTCAGACAATTACTACTAAACCTGATTGTTCGTACTAACACTTTCTACTTCTCTGTATATATTCCTGTTTGTAATATATCTGTGTTATTCCATACCCGTGTTCGAGTTCTTCTTTATTGGTTCTACCTTGGACTATCACAGTGGTACAAGGAATCGGACCATAACACTGGGCTAGACTGTTCTAGTTCTACGTTCCATGTTTAATGAATGTCAGTTATCAGTTATCTTCTGTTAATTCCCCACTCCAAGTTCTCCACTGCCTTAACCGGGTATTGAACTCAGACTCTTTGGGTCCTGTCCACACACAGACATGATACAGTGGATAAAGGTGTTAGGTCCAGTGACAGGGCCCAGATAGTTGTGAGGAGGAGAAGAAGAGGATTAATACCTTTCCCAAGGGTATTAGCACATAAGGGAATGTAATGGATTTGACTGGAATTCGAACTCGACTTTACGATTCCTCAATCCGAACCGCTATCCATTACCCCACCGTTGTAAAATATTTAAATTTCCATTCATGACTACTTTTTGATCTGCTCACTGTGCAAAATAACTCCATTTCAGAAGTTTGGAGAATTTTTTCCAGAAGAGGCAATCATAACTATCCTAGATTGTTGTAATTTTAGTATATCATTAGAGTACATCTAATAAGCTGACCAGTCGAATTTTGTTTTTGCTGAATGATGGAGACTTAACACTGCTTGTCACAGTTGACTAGTTTATAGAATGCAGTCAAGACGTGAAAACATTTTGAAAGCTCGCAATGAAAGAAAACATTGTGTTGACAGAGATAGGCATCAAAATTATTCTTCACCCTGCCTACACTCCAGACATTTCTACCTGTGACTTTTGGTTGTTCCCCAAGCTGAAGTAGAACCTCAGAGGGGATCATTTTGAAGAGATTAAAAGATAAAGGAAGCAGTGACAAGTGTCCTAGACAACGTCAATTTCGATGAATCCCATGGGCTCTTCCAGAAGTCGCTGGAGCGATATAACAAGGGCTTGAAATCAGAGTATCGTAATTTGAAGGAAATTGTAATTCTTTGAAATTATTAAATGTTTCTCTTGAAAAATTCTAAAACGGATCGCGTATATAAGCTTGTGTGATTTATTTGAATCTCAAAATACACGAGGATTAGATCATACTTATTCTTGACAGATTCTGGTTTGTTTATATATGCTTCATAATAATTATTATGAATATTATTGCATTTTGGGCATTGGCATGTTAGCGACAGTTTTCTGATCGTGATCACTGAAAACTGAGTGCCAGAAATATTCTCAGATTTCTAAGTATCTTTCCAGGTTCCTTCAAAGAAAATGTTCTCTATAATATAGAGTAAGATATTGGTGCCACTCTCTGGATCTAAAAATATGTTTCATGAATAAAGAAAAAAGGAACACATCTTAGCGGAAGCGTTTCGTCATCTATGTGACTTTTATCAAGGTAAATGGAATGATTTTATTTATATACAAAAGTAAAAATGCTTCTTTTTTTTTCAAACATTGTAAGTAAAGGAGTGCACATTAATATTCATGAGGTTAATAAAAAAAGTCAGAAAAGTTCATGGATATGAAGTGATACAATTCAATGTCTAATAAATGAAAGTGAGTAGGTCATATATTGTTGAAGCTTGGATAAGCATGGAATAATAATAATACAACACAAAATGTACGTAAACAAAATGTATTGAAACAAGGAAAAGGTACACAATATTTACAGTTAGTTTTGTTATATTCTTGGGAAGACTGTTCCTGTAGAATGGATTGACTTAATCGCAGTCGGGCAGAGTCTCTGGATTGGATCTCTTGTTACTCCCTTCGTCTTCCCGGTACCAACCCATATTTATATGCGATGATGCGGCCAAGGGTCAAAAAGCAGTTGTGGTTCTTGGGGCACTGTTCCGAGGTTATCTGAATACTTGGATGAGTGTCGCTGCGGAACTGACTCAGTAGCGACGCTATATCGAGTCTATTCTCCGTCTTCTTCCTTACCGAGGCCCATAGTACTGTTGGTATGACGGTTGCGTTGAATCGAAACGATCCTGGTTCGTTCTCGGTAGTGGATGCGCACTGTTGATGAATCCAAAATAAGACGTAACGCCCGCCAGTACTTTCTGCATTCTGTTGAGGATTATTCTGGGCTCGACGAATTTATATATGTGATATATTTTAAATAACATGAGGTTGCTGATTTAATTGTTTTCTTTTAATTTTTTAGAATTTTTGTGTTCCTGCCTCTTGGCTTGGCAAAACAGTAATTCTTTCAGATATTGGGAAGAATCTGGGTCTCAGATTTATATTTTGATAAAATTCGATAGCGGCACTTTTGAGAATTTTTTTTCTGTTAATTACTTCCTTTATTACTAAGTGTGGCATTCAATAGGTTTCATGCCTTCCTTGGTTCAATTAACTCTTACTAAGGCTGTAATTGTTTAACCAAGTTCCGCATGGTGTTCAAATATTTAGGAGCAAAAATAACAGCAATATATTTTTATATAAAAATTACCAATAATATGCGCTAACATATTGTAGCTAATCCGTTTAAAATAATACAAAAAAAAAACATAATAAAAGAACTTTCATGACATGAAACCATATGTTAGGTTGGTGCAAAAGTTTTGCACCAACCTAATAAAATCCTCCGATTTCTTAAATCAAACTGTATTTCAAAATATAACATCAAAAAACCGCAAAAAATACACATATCCCCGCCTCTAGTAAACATCCACACAGACATCTGTATGCTTAAAAGCTGAGTATAATCTACCATTTATTCAATTGTGAAAGCTAAATAATATATCATATTTTTATTACTTCCAAGATAACAAGAAAATTAAATTTCGGTATTAAATGACCCATACGGAGTTGATATGCCGTTAAACAGACAAATCAATCAATCCAGATTCATATAAAAAAATGCGAGGATCGAGCGTTTTATAGAATAACTATTATCTTAGTTACGATAGCTGTTGACCTTTTAATTCTTTAGTGACCGTATTGAATTCAAACAAAACTAATTTCACTCACGTTAATCTTCTTCATTTTTAAGTGACAATCTCAAATCTTGATACGACACTACCGTTTCTGTGAACCTAAAATAACCATAATATATTTTCCTCAAAATGGCACTCATTGCTCTGAATACTACGTTATTATCGTCCCTGACTCTTTTATATGCACGAAACTTTACCCATTACCTACATTCATATCAGTTTGAAACACCGGTTCTCGTCAGATCACCAACGTTAAGCCTGGTCATTACTTACGTGAATGGACTAAAAAGTTCAGAGGTTGACTATGAAGGAGTGAAGCTTGAGCTGTGAAATCTTGCATGGGTTCATTTCAACTCTTCTTATTATGCATTTCCAGGTAAACTGACATCTGTTCAAAGAAAATCGCCTATCCTATTGGTTGAAAAAGTCACTAACAGTATATATGAAGTTATCAACACTGCTATACTGTTTGTCAGTCGTGTTTTTTCATGTCAGATAACAGATGATAGTTAAATCAGCAGAGTAGAGAGATTGGTCAACTAGTTTTGAATCACAGTCACGCACAGCGGTCATTTAAGCCAAGGACACGTGTTGGAGCATTGTACTAAGGAAACAAGAAAGCTTTAGTCAGTTTTCGTTCGACGTTTTGTCTTGATAAACTTTCGTATCTGCAAAGTTGGCGTATTACTCTCCATTGATGGTGTGGCCCCTGTAAAGATAGTCTGTGGATTCTTCCACAACAATCTAGTTAACCCCTGCTAGGAAATGCACAATTCCTCTTATAATTTTCACCATCACAATCTTACAAAATATATAACAAGTATTCATTGGTCAATCACCTTCAATCTAGCTTGCTGATTGGTCAGTTCCGACCAATCAAACCGCCTGCACGCGACCTATCTTTTTTCCCGCTCATATGCTGTGTAGTTTCATATCATTCATTACTACCAAGTGCCAAGATGTAATCTTCAAGAACTCCCATCTTAACCATTGCGATCAGACGTTAAAGACTATTACCAAAATTCACGCAAGTACGAACACTGAAATCTCTTCTGAACTTTTACCAACTTTACAACTCACAATTCCAAACTTTATTCTTCTAAATTACAATTTAATATTACTTCCTTTTAATATGAACTCAGGTACAACTATTACCTAATCAAAGGGACACGACTCTGTCCTACCTTTTTAGTTCGCATGCATGTATATCAAATATTAATAAATTCAGTTGTTATGTTTTGAAATCATTCCGTTCAGTTTTGTATTCTATACTATGTGCTATTTACGTCAAATATAAATTGCATTGCGTCCACGCATTGTCCTTAATCCCATCTTTCCTAGCCAAAGTTAAATATTGGTAACACTATCACTACAATAATGGCAACCCCGATGTTCGTCATTCGACGTTCACAACAACAATGGTAACACCGTCGCTACAAGTCAATAAACACAATGCTTTTTACATTCAAAAAAATAAGATCATTACCTTACTTGCAGATGAAACGACCTGCTGAAGAGGTATATTTTCATTGCATGTGTACTGTCTTTGTGACTCAAAGTGATGAACCTATCACTCATCTTTGGTTAGGAAAAGTTTAAGGAAACCCACTTGATCCGTATCAAACAATATAAGATGTGATGTGATCAGCCTGTTTTTTTTTTCAACAGGTGTCAGAAGACGTGGTACCCACCGATCAGAAACCTTTGTCAGGCTAAGTTAATTGTGCAGAATATTCTCAAATATCTCACGAGATATGCTAATATCCCTGGCTATTTAATTTATTATCAATCGATTGTCATCCATTATCATCTGGTGAACACTGTCAATGCCTTCATCGGTAGTGGCAGTCGCAGCACGTCTAAATATTGGGTCATCTCCCTAAATTCAGCAGCCAATTTTTACACTGTTAATAAAACTGGATCGTCATCTCCTAATGTAGCAACATTGTCAGCATGAATGACCTTGGGCGCTAAACCCTTTTTTGAAGGTACTCTATAACTCCACGATGTCAACTTTTTTCCATTCTCAAAGTGTTATAGTGGAACACACCTATTCTATAGTTAATAGACTCTCTCACCTATAATAAGTAGTAGTAGTAGTAATCGTGCCGGACGACCGTTAGTCGGATATTAAAGTATCAGCCACCGAAATTACTGCGCCATTACCTATTAAATCAAGTTCCTAACGTTTTGTACGTCGAACCGATTTTAGGACCGACTTAGTACAAATACAAGCCTCTACTGTGAAACTAATCTACAACACAAAGGAAGTCGCTACTAGTTACTTTTGAAGTACTTTTGAACAGTCAGCTTTCAATTTACCTTGAAAGAAAAAATTCCCGTTATTAACAAGAAGAGTTTGAAAAGATGCATGCAAGATTTCACAGCTCGAAGCTTGTCTCGCTAGAACTAATTACAACTTACTAGGGAGTTTGATCCTCACTTTCTCATAATTTCGGCCTATGTTTCATATCTAGACTTCGCTTAGAAAATCTGCCTTCATTTTCAGCCGATGAAATTTTCAGCCGAACCTCGTAAATAAGTGACCGATTGGGAATAAAATGTGCTGTAGGCTTGGATGTGCGGGTGGTGTAATGGATAACGAATGAGAAATCGGAAAACCGGGCTCAAGTTTTAAACGAGGTCGTTACATTCACTTACGTGAAATCTCTTTGGGCGAAAAGAGATATGATCACCTCCGCCTCTTGCCAAAACTCATTGCGCCAGCGTGATAGGATAATAATAGCCCATCCCTCTCATGATCTGGTGAGGGCCTATGTGCAAAAAAACGACCTTCACAGTCAAAGAATAAAGAAATCTTTACTTATTAAGATATAGTTATCATTGTTATTTATTCACTTTTGTGTTCAATGCCTCTTCAGGACTTGGATATTCATGACTCTCCACAACTTTCCGTTTTCTGTTGCCCTTAGCAACCTTTGACCTTTTTGTACATATTCCCTGTTTCTTCTTTACTTTTCTTGTCTTCCGTATGTCCTGCGAGGGGAATTCTTTTTTTTTTTTTTTTTTTTTTTTGATTTCTTTTCCCTTTAAACTTAAACTACTCCAATAGAACGGTAAAAATTCCCAGTTATGAAAGACCCGGGCAAAAGCGGGTTATCCTGCTTGTTCAACATAAGCGTTACCTCGTGTACCTATTTTCTTAAAACCTCCCTCAATATTTACATGGTGTCCCCATATTGTTAACATTCGTCGGTAGAACTACATCTTTGAGGATTTAAAACAGTTCTTTATCTATGAGATGACATATTACCGAAAAGTTCGATTGTTTTCATTCCTATTCTTCTGTTTCTAACGACATTCCCTTATCTTTGTAGACTTCGCTTCGTGTCTGGAAGCCAACATACGCTATTCAAATGCGCCTTCGATTTGCTGTGTCACTGATTTCAACGTCTGTCACTTCCATTGTGCTATCCCTGGGCTTATGGCTATATCACGTTGAAACTCCGATTCTTGTCACTCATGTATCGAAAAATACATGATCGACTAAACGCGTACCATGGATGGCACATAACTGACTGACTAGAGCAGGGCTTCCCAACTTTTTTTTACGCTATGCCCCAAATAAGCATCTCTAAGATCGTGATTTTCTCCACCCCGTGTCTTATAATTCTTATTATTCAAAAAATGGACTCCTATTCACGTTAACTTAATTTTCCTGAAGAACCTAAGACGGCATATATGCAATAGTATTATCATTCAATTTTGGAATTTTTCAGTATTTATAAAAATATTGTTACTCATATAATTGCACCTGTACATACATACACACAAATATTTTATGTAGGTATACTGTTTATACACCATATGTATCAACTCGTGCGCACACACATACATACTCACAAAGTCATTAGAAATTGGGAGATAAGTTTGCTGTCAGTGCCAAAAAATGTCCTTGTGCCAGACTAAGCTGGCACAAGGACATTTTTGGGTCATCTACTATGAACAATATCGGTTTACAAGCTTGCTATTTATAGTATGACAGATGCCCATGTGAATGAGATGTTTTAAATCAATAATATTTAAGGAAGTTGAATTTAGTCACTAAATAATGATTTTATATTTTGTGGATGTCCGTTGTTCTACACAACTTTCTGTCTTTTGTTAAATGATAAAACCAATATAATTATTTTTAATTATTGCATCTTGTTTCAGCTCTCTCTCTCTCTCTCTCTCTCTTCTCTCTCTCTCTCTCTCTCTCTCTCTCTGTCAGGATTGAATCCTTTGAGGATTAAAATAATGTTTGAATGTAATTATATATAACCTGAAATGAAAAAGCACTTTGAGCATACTGTCAATTAAAATTAAGAGGAAATCTAGTCATAGATAGATACGATGCAGGGGGGAGATATTTTCACCCTCTTCCTATATATAGACGAGTGGTTCCCAACATTTTTTTTTCTTTTTTGCTTTTTGGTCATGTCTCACCTAAGCATGGATAAAATCGTGATACTCCCCACCTGTAACATATAATTATTATTATTCAAAAATAATCAACCCACTTGACCCAGGGCAACACTACCTCCTCAAAGCACCTGACATAGGCCTCTGTGTTGAATCTGACACCCTCACCAACAAAATCGGGAGGTCTTTTCTTATCAGGACGCGCAGAGATAATTTTACGAGTTGATTTACCTTCGTAATCACCATTAGATCCATCCAGCTCTTTCCGCATCCTCTGAACTGTCCTCAGATTGACACCCAAACACTCTGAAATGTTCGTATTGGAGATCCCGGTGCGAATACTAAGTAGTACAGTATGACGTTTCCAAATTTCTGGTGGAGCGAATTGCGTCTTGGTGCTTCTTCTCTCACAGACGGTGCCCAACTGACCCAACTATACTGTGCAGTGGACATAGATAGAAACAGATAATGCGCCTGCGCGAAATTAAAATATAAAATGGCGACAATCTAACCCTTGCATCCTTTTGAATTAGACCATTAGTATTAAAAAGTGCTCAATACACATATTAAAAAAGGTTGAAACCAAGGAAGCGGAAGCGGTTGATCACCTAATTTTTATACCTATATACTTGACTTGACTTGTATCGGTTTTCACCTTGATCGGGTTGAACCAGCTTCCTCCCGAGCAAGTACAGCATCACGGATCATCACTGCCCACGCTCGCCGATCCTGAGCCAGGTTACACGAAATGGCGAGCCAATCGCGATTCCATCGTCGAAGACCAACTACTTGTGGACCCGATAGTACTACTAGGTCATCCTTGATTGTGCTAGCCCACGTCCTCAGCTGCCCACCGACACGTTTTCGCCAGCCAGCAAGAGGAGGGAAAATTACATCGCGGATGAGTTCTCCATCCGGGCGTCGAGCTACGTGATCGAACCATCGGAGACGACGCTGGAGCAGGACGGGTAGAAGAGAACGGAGACTATATACATACTCAGCACATACGTAATTACATGTATACACGCAAGTATTTTTATATATGCATACTTTATCTGCACCGTATGTATTAACATGCAAACACCGACACACACAAACATACTCACAAAGGTGCATTAGAAAAGAATTCACTGTCAATAACTCATTCTTGAAGTGACCCCCTGAAAATGACCCCTCCCCATAAGGCCTACGCCCCACCCTGGGAACTACGGTTCTAGAGACATTTAAAATATGTCAAAACCAAACCTATTTAAACATGTGTCCTATCTAAATACATGCATAAATAAATGGAATATTTTAAATGTTTTTGCGTATTAAATCCTATTAGACTATTTAATATATATTTTAATCGTTTTTATTTATTTTATTCTTGTTGCCTGAAGAAAGACAATTTCCTGGTTTTAACTGATTTCAAAAATGAAATAATCCTCTTAAGCCAACACAATTATTGTCAATCTTTCATAAAGTAAATAAACCGCCATCATAATAACGAGTCAGGTTCGCTATAACGTTCATCTCCTCTTAATTTTTTACGTTTCTTCTCTCACAATTCAAGTTTTGTAGAACTTCCTGTTTCCTGTTTTCCAGTCAAATCAAATAGCAATAGTTATTTTCTGTTTTCTTAATTCTTGCTATTTATTGTCCTTTTTCCTTAATAATGTCTTTTCTCATATTTTCACAGACTCAGTAACCCCCTTACGTCTTAGTGGCTTTATTACCTTGCTTAGAGGGAAATTATTAAAAAAAAATGACGATTCGTTTTAATGGTTTCAGTGAAGCCAATTTTCAGACAAATGACCTTCATCGTTATGCGCAAAGCAGGGGCAAATCTGCTCGAACCAAATTCTCCCTCGCCAAAATTTCCCAATCTAAGAGTGAAAAAATTTGTCCGAACAAATCACAGAATAAGAATGAGTTTACTGATATCTCTTGGGTTAAATTTTGTATACCACGTGGCCTGACTGTTTCAGATCAAAAGACCAGGTTTGGGGTCGAGTTTACGTCAACTTTCGCAAAGCAACATATCTTCCACTTAATTTAAAAGCTAACAACATAAATAAGAACGCGTATGTCTATGTAAATACGCGTGTCACGAAGAAGTCTTTTTTTTAATCAATTCACCCTTAGAAAGACAATAAAGCCACTATGAAAAAGGGACGTACTGAATGTGAGTGAATATGACAAAAAAAGTAAATATTATTAAGGAGAGAAAATAATTTAAAAAAAACTGTAATTAAGACAGAAGATAACGGTTGACATTGCACTTATATTTTTGAAGGTCAAATTTGACTGGAAATCTAGAAGTTGGAATAGTGTTTATCATGAGAGACGTGCGAGAGAAGAAGTTCTTTTATTGTCCTTTGTCTTCATTAAAGTTTTCTCGTTCACTCGCAGCCCCAGTAACCTCTTGCGTCTATGTAGCATTATTTTGTCAAACAATTAAGAATTATAAAACAAAATGGAGGACTTGAAATCTCATCTTGCTCGTTGGTTCCACGGAGTAAATGCGACTCACTCAGGGCAGCACTAAATTTAATAAAAAAAAAACTTGATTCACCCGTGGGGAAATATAAAGGAAAACTGATACGACCAACTGTTGAGATTTGTGGAAAATTAATATATTTTAATCAGAGACGGTAAGTCGCAAGTGAAGTAGATTAGACTTAATAATAAATGAATTCCTATCTAAATTTTGAACTATACTAGTAAACTGCGATGGCAGCGTACACAGGGGATTAAAGGAAAACAGAGACAAGACAAAGACGCATACAGCAAATATATCAGTTGGTGTGTTCTCTCTAGTCCACCATATCCATCTGATCTTGCATCAGACGATTATTAGCTTTTTAATCCATATTGGTGAAAATTTTTCTCCAATGAAAACAGATTCAAGAGAATGATTTTCCCATTAGAAACCCGCGGAATTCTATCCAAGAGTTAACGAAGAAATGCCTGAAAAATGGCAACAACTCATTGCAGATAATGACGAATAATATAATTGAATGAAATGTAATTTGACTTTGTTTTTTACTGAACAAGAAAGCAGATAAGATCTGTTAATTATTTTATAGTTTCAACTAATATTTTCTAATGACAATAACTGTTCAAGATCAAATGCACATATATGGAATGATAATGTTTAAAAATCAAGCAATGCTATTCTATTGACAAAACAAAGCTGCCGCTTGTTGAGCAAATAATACATTTAAAAAATAAAATCGAATTAAAAACCAGATGCACTTGGAATAGAGATAAATGCTAGGAGTTCAAAAGCTGATTTTAAAGGTTGAAAGGCGATTTAAAATTATTTTTCTGTAATCATTTTAACCCAGACGATAAAAAAAACCCACTCACACGCAATATGTAACTAAAAGTGAAATAAATAGGACAAAAAAAAAAAAACAGGTTTTAAAGCAAACGGAAAATAATGACACATTTTGCATCTAAAATTTTTGATGAACATAGTTGACAGGAAAGCAAGAAGCCGGAAGAGAATTTCACAAGCCAGAGATGTGACAGAAAAATCAAACTTTCAACTTATTTGGCCATAAGCAGTGGCTCAGTCCGAAAATATGCACTCCTTCTCTGAGTCGGTATGAGCACCTCAGATCTTAAATGACGTTCTCTCCTGCCAATGGACGCAGGTTCAAATGCCACGAGAGATCATGTTTTTCTTTATTAAAATTTAACAAATATATATATATATTTAATAAATATATATATATATATATATATATATATATATATATATATATATATATATCATAAAAATATCAAATATATGATATAGTTTAGATATAAAATGATAATTTGATATAAATGATAATTTGATATATATATATATATATATATATATATATATATATATATATATATATATATATATATATTCCTCAATCCGAGCCGCTATCCGTTACCCGGTGTGTCTCCTGTCAAGCATAAAAGTCTTAAATACAAAAAGACAAATCATACTTTGTATTCTCCGTCAAATCGCCTGATTCCAGATTTGAAATGCTGTAAACGTTGTAGATACAACACTCTGATCTTAGAAATATATAAAGGTTCTAAATAACAAGAAGCAAAATAATACAAAATTGCAGACAAAAAGCGTAATTAATGAGAGCCAGGAAAAGGCAGATGTGTATCAGTTACTACACTCTGATCCCAGGTAGAAATGTATAGTGGTTGTACATACCCATAAGCAAATTAATATTATCCATTCACGACAAGAAAACGTAATTTATTCAAGCATATACATATCGAGCAGATACTACGAAAGACTCTTAGAAAGGCATAATGGATACAATATAACTTCGATAAGTGGTTCCTGTAAAAGAAGAGTACAAATCTATCAGATACTACAGCTTGATCATAGGTAGAAAGACACAATGGTTATAAGTAGCAATAAATAAACGAATACAATATAATCTTGATAAGAGAGTGTAACTGGTTCATGCGTAGAAAGGGTACAAATCTAACAGATACTCAGGTACACCGTGGAAAAGCATAAATGCCTCACACAACAATTAGCAAAATAATAATATAAATTTTCAGTCAGAAGTGTAATTAATTCGAGATCAGTAGATGCAGGGGCCGGGAATACACAGCTCTTTAATACAAAGGAGAAAGCTGTAACCCTCATGTATAGAAAACTAACAAAAAGTGGCATAGATATAAACGTTCGTATCGAATAACGAAAAAGCTGTACAAGTAGCTCGATTGATTTTATTGACGAATATATACAAGGCCTGCATGAGTTTACGAGATGTGTATGCCGTGATCATGCGGTGACTGTTTTATTAAAGATCCAGGCGGTTTTACGATTTTAAATGTAATATTCGTCAGAGGTCGCGTTGCACCTTTAGTTGGGAACCATGCTGTCAAGCTATAACTAGTCAATTGTCCTTCTTTCATATGTCAAAGGGTTCGGACAATATCATTGTTCTGTTATAAGATGGCCACAAGGTAAATAACTTTATTTCATTCAAAATCAAGACCTCTTCTGCGATTTGCATAGAGACAAGCCTCGGGTCATTCATGTAAAAATGGAAAGAGACGCTTAAATGATAAAATCTCCCATTCGATGACGACTTTGCGACTCTGAAGAATCAACTCAATAATAAATATATCTTGCATTTTGTATGGGTCTCTTCTCCTGAACCGACAAGTACCGAGAGATGGGGTTGTAAGGTGGAGAACGACGTAAATCTATATATATATATATATATATATATATATATATATATATATATATATATATATATTTATATCGTTTTTATTTGCTATGGGAATAACTTAGGATTTTGTAAATGTATCAGGACAAAGAAATGATTTAAAATTTCCACATGAGGAGACCACACATTGACATATTCTTTTCTGGTCATGCGTGGCAATAATGGTAATATTTTCCGTTTCTCTATAAGGAAACATTTGACATTCATTGACTTAGCAGCCGTTATTGTTTTCAGTTCAAATTTAGAAAATCTTTTTCTTAAAATCTTTTTCAAGAAAACAGGTTTCTCAAATCCAGTTGCTGTTATGGTGCTTTCTAGCTCTGATGGGGGTTTCCTTCACAACCTTTTGTTTTAACTAATGTGCAATATCAACATCTTGATTATGTTATTATTTTCACTTCGAGTTACATGCGCTATCCATTTTAGTTGTTGCTGATTTTGGTACTCATCTATTATTTTTATTATATGTTATGTTGTACTGTAATTTGTTGATGATTCTGTAGCGCCAGTCCATAAAGCTCAAAGAAGGGAGTTCTTTGCCAAGACCCCCAGGCTTCACTCGCTCAAAACCAATTTTAACCATTGGTCTTAGAAAGACAATTAAATTTATAGCAAAAAGATAAAATATAATTTTATTTAAAGATTTTATTACAAGTCCTTCATTCATTTAAGTTCCAAACGTGATACGCGCTAGAGCGATCATGTGTCTTTCGATTTATGACTGACGAGGCAGAAGGTTTTCCATCTGTAAGTTGCTGCTTCTTTCTGTGGTAGACTGGTTGACAACCAAGACTATCGGAACCAGTTTGCCCTGCTAGTCAACGCATGACTGGGTGGAAAGCGATGGAACTATAGCTTTTCCAAAGGTATTTGCGCGTAAGTTGATGTAAAGAACCCGACTGGAATTCGAACTCGGCTCTTATTAGAGGTATTAATTTTAATACAATAAAAACAGACATTGTTACTAGGGACACGAGGAAGACAACTCCTACAGTACTTGAAAGCACGTAAAGAAAAACGAAAAAAATTTAATAGAATAATTTAAACGGTTATGGCTTTACGTTCATCAGAACTCGATCGAGGAAATTAATATTTTATGCACAACTACTAACAACGAGAAACGAGAGGAAAGAAAATAAACATGTTTATATCGAGACCTAACAACCAAACCTTTTGTCAGCATAAGAATATTTGTCTTGATTTAATATAAATTGTCTCGAAGACTTTTAAGTAAGAGTTGGAATGTGATTCTACCAAATCTGAGACCATATACCCACGGAAGGATGATGCATATTAACTGTCTTTAATAAGATATTATGAGATTCCAGACCTGGATGTAACAGAACACTTATTGAAATTTTCCTTCTTATTTTTCTTTTAATACACACTCGTACATGATGGCAAATTCACTTTTCTGTGAGTTGAGTGGTTCTATTTATGTATTCAGCTTCACACTGATACTTAAACTGGTAAATTGCAAAACAAGTTCGAAATGACTTGTTTCTCTTTTGGGTTTAGACCTTTCATCTGTATGATGTCAATCATTTCAGAATAAACAGACAGCTTCTCCGCGATGAAGATTCTGCAATTTAGTTCTTCAGGACATTAATACCCAATGCGTAACAAACGTCAGTTTAATATACAATTGTCTGTAAATACGAGGTTCAGTCAAAAAGTTCTCTCTGTCTTTCTTTAATGGTAGAAATCAACAAATCCCTTCGAAATCTTGGCACAGTGATCATTTGTAAAGTAAAACATGCTCTTTTTTGATTACAACATAACGATTCACTTACGAAAGCGTACCAAAATGATCCCAAGTCAACATCATCATCATCATCATCATCATCATCATCATCATCATCATCATCATTTTCTTGACTTTTGTAATTGTAGGGGGTGGGATCCGAATGCAGAAGCATCATTTATTCTCCTCTAGAAATGTTTATCAACACTAGTGTTGTGGTAGGATCCACCTAATTGGCATAGTGGAATACCGACCATATAAATATGGTTGGTACCGGGAAGAGAAGGGGAGGAATCAAGAGATTCAACCAGAGACTCTGCCCGACTGCGACTCAGTCAACACATTCTCCAGGAACGGTCTTACCAGGAATATACAAGAGACTATATGTAAATATTGTGTACACTTTCTTGTTTCAATACATTTTGTTCTAAGTACATTTTGCGTTGCATTATTATTCCATGCATTAGTCAAGTTTCAACAACTAGCCATCAGCAATTCCGGTACAGTCATACCTGTCCATTGTTTAACATTCTCCAACCAGTTTTTCTCGTTAGCGTTCTCTCCTCCGTCTACCTTCAATGGTACGTTGCATGATAGCCTTTCACAGGCTATTGTGTTTTTGTAACGTGTACAAACAACGTAATTTTTCTCCGTTTGACAGTAGCGAGAAGTTCCTGGTGGCCCACAAAACTTTCAACCCTTTTCCCCACAAATTTATCGGTTTTATGATATAAATAAAAGATGTCAAGTAGTGTTCACATGCATTTGTTCTCAAACACTTGGCTCTTACTCTCTATTTCCGACAACAGTGTCCATGTTTCTCATCCATATAGGAGAATGTAGACTAACAGCAATTTATACAGTCTGTACTTCGTTTGAAAGTTAATTTTGCTCCTCCATATTCTTGCAAATTTATCCATTGCTGCCATAGCTGTGCTAATCTGTGCGTGGCCATCTTTAGACACGATTGCTGCCAATTATTTAAAAGTGGACACTTCCTCTAATGAATTCCCTTTCATGGTAATGTTGACACAGGTGTTACTGTTTGTGCTATTCACGATTACATTGGATTTCTTGGAGCTGATCTTTACTCCGAAAGTTGCTGCTCTTTCAAGTAGTTTGTTGATTAAGTCTTGGAGCTCACTGTTACTACCTGTTATGACGTCAATGTCGTCTGCAAAACGTACCTTACAAATGTGTCTACCGCCGAGAGCGATTGGAGGATTATTGTCTTTGAGAGTTTCTTGCATGATTCACGCTAGAAATAGGTTGAACAATGTGGGTGAAAGTACACATCCCTGTCTCACGCCGACAATTGTCCGGAAGAATCTTCCCATTTGTTTTTCCAGAAGAACTGTGGCCTGGATGACTTTGATAATTTCGTTATCCACATTGAATTGACTTAGGATTTGCCAAAGACCATTCATACCACACACGATCAAACGGTTTCTTGAAATCGTCTAAGTTGTGTAACACGTTCATCTGATGTTGCAGGTGATTCTCCAGGAGGGTCCTACAGTTGAAGATCTGTTCTATTGCACTTCGTCCGGTTCTAAAACATACTTGTTCTTTTGATAGTAGTTCGTCAAAAGTCGTAGGATTCCAAAGCTAGACCACATCGTAGTCTCCTTCATTGTCAATCGTGGTACTAGGATCAGACAATAAGTAATATGTTCTTTTTTTTTAAATTACACCGGGATTCATAAAAGAATCACACTAAACATAACAAAATGAACACAAAAGCTTTGTGATTTGCACTAACTGAACATATAGGATCATCTGAAGCTTGAAATTATAGTAGCGGATAGTATATATATATATATATATATATATATATATATATATATATATATATGGAAGGGAATATTGAAGTCAACACTCAGGCAATATTGAAGTCAACACGACAGGCTGTTTCATGCTGGCCGCCTGACAGCCTGTCCAGAAGAGAATCAGTGCAGGCGTGTTTTCTCACCGGACTTATTCAGCATTTACAGTGAAGACATCCTTAGATAATTAGAAGCCCTGCCATGATTAATTATTGGAGACCATCTTAACAACATTAGATATGAAAATAATACAGAGTCCCCTACAGGTAGAAAAAGGAAATTACAGAAATTCATACAGAAAAAAAGGAAAGTACAGGAATTCATACAGAAGATTTAGAAAGCGAGAAGAAAAGACTAACCATCAACTGTAAGAAGAGGGTATATACGCGGTGGGATCCAAAAGTAACCGGAATCATATTCTGTGTGACAAGCCCGTAGTAGTTCAGGCTTCCACCGCTAGATGCCACTTGAGGCAACCCTCAGACACCAGTGTGCTTGCTGGTGTCATCGTGGGAAGATGTACAGCTCCGTGGTTCACATTTGTTTAGAAGTGATTCACACCTTTTCGTCTATTTTTACCATGACTGAAAGGATGCCTGAAAGAACAGTTGGAAGTTGATCCAGACCATTTTTCGAAGGTCATCACTGGCGACGAAAGCTGGTGCTTATGGCTGCGATCCGGAAACAAAGCAGCAATCAAGTCAGTGGAAGCATCCAACGTCACTACAAAAGAGCGTCAAGTGAAGTTCAATGTCAAGACAATACATATTTGTTTCTTTGATGCGAACGGAATTCTCAAAAAGAATTTGTTCCTCCTGGTCGAAATGTTAACCAGGCTTTTTACTTGGAAGTCCTGAATCGTTTGCGAGACAAGGTGAGACGAAAATTCCCTGGCTTGTGGTAAATTGGAGGCTGGTGGTTGCATCACGACAATGCGCCAGCGTACACCGCCTTGACTGTGAGACAGTTTCTGACCCAGAATGGCATGACCCCACTTCCCCACACATCCTATTCACCCGACTTCACCCCCCTGCAACTTTTTTTTATTCCTTCGAATGAGGAAATTCCTCAAAGGAAAACTTTTTTGCAGATGCGGAAGAGCTTAAGAAGAAAACGACGGGTTCATTAAAAAAACATAACTTCACAAGAGTTCCAGGACTGCTTTGAACAATGACAAAGACGTCTGGACCGATACACTGCTTCAAATGGAGAATACTTTGAAGGTGCTAACAATATAAACATGCAAAAATAAATGAATAAAATGTTGTGATAAATATGGCGACAAAGATAAGGACAATAGTCCGAATAATGTAAATAATGTACATAATACCTCATCTCAGAAATATAGACAGACTATGAATAAAATTATATGACACAATTCCGGTTACTTTTGGGTTCCCCCCGTACGGTTGTCAGCAAGAAGGCTATCCTAAAAAGAGAACTGCGAATTAGGAAACGCCGAAATCAATCAAGTACCCAAATGTAAACGTTTTAACAGAGGACGGAAAATGCCTCACCGAAATCTGGACGTACATTGGAATAGCAAAAGATGTCTCCTAAAAGCTAAGGAAATGATTAAGAAATCAGGAAAATTTCGTTACAATCTAAGAACCACTGTTGAATTTTTATGTTATCTCGGTCCTCCTTGAGAGACGATGACTGTTGAACAATTTACTCAAAGAGCAGGATCACTAATAGACAAACCGTAGGAGAGTATAAATCAGGAAACAGAAAGATAAGAAATGAAAGATGTGTGGGTCATAATCAAATTACACATAACTACCGACTAAAAAATAAAGAACAATCAATGCGTATTGCATGTCAAGAACAATAGACAGGTAAACATATTATAGTGAATTGTGGAGGTCGAAAACTAATTCGAACACAATATTATGAAGTAAACAACTTTAAAGAACTCTAAATAAAGTCAATGCATCTATATAATAAAGGCAAATGCCAATGTGTGTCTTTGCCATACGTTTTAAGTTAAAGGAACATAACTCTCTATCTTTCAATAACTCATGAATTTAAGCGTTCAACTAGGCTGGCATCTCGCTCTCATCTTTCACTGTCGAAACTGTTAAATGTAGCCGTCTCTTCTACTCCAATAGCTTCATGTATTGCACTTCTCGCCTGTGGAACTCCCTCCTCATTTCCTGTTTCCCTGATAGCTATAATCTCTAACTATTCAAATGTAATGTCAATCGACGTCTCCAGATTCCTTGATCTATCCCCTATCCTTCTCTTCATCCTTTCCTCTATCACTCCTCTTTGCTCTCGCTCCAACTCTCTGTAACCCCTTGCGTGCTAGTGGCTTCCCGCCTTGCTTGGAATGAAACGCTTAAAAAAAATAAAAAATAACTCATGTTACAGAAATTTTTGTATTCCAAAGTTTTCAATACTGCAATTGTTTTCGGCGATTTTTACTTAATTTTTTTTTTACGACGAATGTTTTGTATTATAACAGTTTTTATAACGTGGAAATAAATTTGACAATAATCGAAATGAATTGCGAAATCCAGCGAAAGCCACCCATCAAATAAAAATAATTGTTTGTACGGAAAGTAAGGACCTACGCACATCAAAGTGTCTAAAAATTTAAGTGGCGGCAGAAGAATTATCGTTGAACTTTTAAAAGGTAAGATTAAATATTAATGCAATACTTAAATGCAGCGATCAATTTTGAGTTCTTCTGTAGTTTATTGTTGACTATTACATACGGCACCAGAATGACTCGCAAAAAGAAATCTCCGCCAACAGAGGACCAGATTACAATCAAAAGAGCCAAGGCTGCGGCGAGAAAAAGAGAGTCACGTGCAAATGAAAACCCAAATCAAACGACAGCCAGGAGAGCTTCCAATGCTGAGAATATGCAAAGACTTAGGGACTCTCAAACTCCTGAACAAGCTGATGTCCCAATCAAGAGCCTTCCGTAGGAGCTCGTATAAATGCTACCCGATATAGCGGCTTTTAAGCTAGTCCAACATAAACCTATTTCAGAAATAAGTAAAATTTTATATGTAAACATCATCTCATAATCTTAAATATTTAAACTGAATTATTTTCCTACATTACTTCTAAAACTTTCGAGCCCAAGAGTGAGTTTGCCCTTAAATACTTTCTTTTTTTTTCTTCAGAATTATATACCAGCACGTGATTTCCAATATGTAATAACTTCGGCATTAAATACCTCACAGAGGCGTCAGCCTGTCTAGGAAACAAACCAAACAAAACGGGAGAAAAAGACATAAAAGCTTATGAAAGGAATCGCTATACACATGAATACTAAAGAAATGCGATGGGTGCATTAATGCGTTTAACAAGAATCGTGTTAAAAAGCAGAAAATAAGCAGAAATAAAATCTGTTCATATGATATCTAAAATATCAAGTCTTACTAAAAGCTACAAAAGACGGAGATTTTGAGTCAGGATTACCCACGACCTGAAGAAGAATTATTTCTGAGAAGTGCTCTTGCCAGGCTTTTCAACACCAAGAGCTTTGGAAGAATAAGAGAGAAAATAGAGAAAACAATATTTAAATTATTCGGACTATTGTCCTCGATCTTTGTCGCCATATTTATTACAACGTTTCGGCCGCTGTACGCTCCGGCCTTCTTCAGGTGGTTGAAATGTCGAACTGAACATGGAATTGGGGTAGACTCTTCTAGTTCCACGCTTAATGGATGTCAGTTATCAGTTATTTCCCTCTGAAAGTTCTCCACTGCCTTAACCGGGTATTGAACTCACTCTTTGGGTCCTGTCACTGGATCTAACTAATGCCTTTATCCACTGTGCCATGTGTCCTTGAGGACCGAATAATGTAAATAATGTACATAATACCTCATCTCAGAAATATAGACAGATACAGAGAAAACAATGTTGGAAATGATCAAACAATAACTAATTCATTATCCGTTTCTTTTTTACATTATTTACATTATTCGGACTATTGTCCTCATCTCTGTCGCCATATTTATTACAACGTCTTGGCCGTTGTACGCTCCGGTCTTCTTCAGGTAGTTGGAATGTCGAACTGGACCCTTTATTTCGCTCACTGGGGTAGACTGTTTTTAGTTCCACTTCCCATGTTTAATGGATATCAGTTATGGCTTGCTAATTTCCATCTGAAATTTCTCCACTGCCTTAACCGGGTATTGAACTCACACTCTTTGGATCCTGTTACTTGATCTAACCAACGCCTTCATCCACTGTGCCATGTGTCCTTCTTTTTTTACTTATGCTATTCCTATATCGAAATAAATCGAGTGCTGGCAACTAGAGATCAACGAATTGTACTTTTCGTGATTGTCTTCTTGAAGGACTATTTCCGGTCGTTCTTACTTTTCTGTACCGTGGCCCTTCAGGAAATGAGCTTAACAGGGATCGCCACAAATTCCTATCCTTTCACTTTTTTATCCCTCACGTTCACTCTTGATAGCTTTTCTGCCAACCGATTACACAAATTCATTAGATAGGTTAATTTACATTTCTCTTCCACCCACTCTTGTTTTCAACATGTTCTTTCAATGCCCCAGAAATGTCAACTGCCTCTTTTGTCATTCTAAATATAATTTTCCTTTTCACTCCTATTTCCCTTAAAACTGGCTCCTTGCTCACAAGTTCCGATCAAGTTTTTCTCTGCATCCCTCTATAGAGACATAACTCAGTTTCTCCATGTCGCCTTTTCATCTGCAAGGCCATTGTCCAACATTCACTGCCATATAGGATGATTACTATTACATAACAATTCATCAATCTTCATTGTTTCTAACGAAGATTTCCTGTATACTGGAACTCTAGCTATTGGTAGCTAGTTTTGCTATTCCAGGTACCTTCAGATTTATGCGGAACATTTTTATGTTTATACTTTATACAATGGATTCGACAGGAATTTGAACTCGGCCCTACCGATTCTCCAATCTGAGCCGCTATCCATTACTCCACCGTGCCTCTTCACATACAACATTAGGAATAGAAAATTAAATAACTAAAGAGTTTAATAATATACAGTGAGGTGATCTCAAATAAACTAGAAATCCTATCAGACTAGTTACCAAAAGAAAGCGAGAAGAAAGAATTAACTAGTAATTGTAAGATGACTGAATGAATGGTACTTAGTAAATGGACGGATCGTCATGGGATCTACGAATTGAAGCAATCAAAATCAAGTTAAGAAAATTAACTATTTAAGACGGTTTTTATGTTTATACTTTATTTTCATAGATACAAATATTTAAGTAAATGCTCTGCTTATAATAAACAGTATTAACAATATTCTATGAAAATTTTTCGGACATTCAGGCCGGTAAACGTTGTTAATACTGTTTATTATAAAGCAGAGCATTTACTTAAATATTTGTATCTATAAAAAGTACGTATAAACCTAAAAAATGTCTTAAATATTTGTCGGACTTTGTCCATTTCATAATGTGTGATGTCATTTGTTTACATTTGGATACGCATTGAGCAGATATGAATGAATGACAGAAAATCATGAAGTCTTGTGTTCAAAAATGATAAAATCGACTGTGGCCCAATCGGTTAAGGCATATCACGCTATATGACGGTTCCATATAGGATTCAGGTTCGATTTCTGTCGGAGGACGCATATTTTCTATGAAATTAATTTTCTTAACTTGATTCTGATTGTTTCAATTCGTAGATCCCGTGCACTTTCCGTCTGAATTTGAGATATGTTACTTCTTTAACAATGTCCCATCCCAACGATACAGTTTTTTACAGCGTCGTATTTTCAATTTAAAAATGAATGATGCCATGCAGGAAAATTATCTCCTTACGCAAAAGAAATGCTTTCCTCTTCCAATCCGTTATTTAAACTTACTAGTTTCTTATAATATTTCTAGCGTTTATTTTATTTTTTTACTTTGCCCCAACAAAGAGAGGGCGCTTCCTTTTAATATATTGGTTTTTATTTCGGAATTTACAACTGCGTTTCATTTTGGATTCTCATAACAAAAAAATCCATTTTCATCTGATCCAATTATTTTCGCAAAAGAGAAAATTTTTTTTTTATATTAAGTCCGACATTCAATTTTATAATTTTACGTATAAGTCAATTTCCTATCATCTTATATTAATTTTATTTTTTAAGTATTTCAAACGGCGAGCTAAAGTTTCCTGAATTCAAAAACGATCGAGAGTTTAGTAAATGACACTTCTTAGATTTCCCTAACATAGGGAACGACATGGTGCTGTGAACTTGTGCATTAACATTATAGTTAAATATGTCTATCTGAATCCTCCCTAATCGTCATTAAGGAATATTATTCATTTCTGTACATAATTTCACTGTAGTTATTTCGCTGGTTTTTGTTTTTTTTTTTTTTTTTTGTTTTTTTTTGTTTTTTTTGGTCGGGGGTGTTTTTTTCTGGGAATCAAGTTAGACCAATTCTCTACAAGATTCCAGTCTCGTTTTAGTATTCTGGGGAATTCCAGTAATTTTCTACTCTAAACTGATTTAGTTCTGCTTCAGATTTATTTTTTCTTATATTTTTAACATGGTTCTTAATAAATGCATTAACGCTATCCTCGTATTTCTCCAGTAGTCATGTGTATCGCGATTCCTTTCATAATCTTTTATTTGTCGCGTTCTCCGCTCGTGTTTGGTTTGTTTTATCGGCACACCAACTCCTATGTGAGTTATCTAATGCCGAAATTATTTAATATTATAAATCATGTGTTGTAATATGATTTAGAAAAGGAATAACAGCCCATTTATAAATACATGTTTGTTTACTTGGAGCGTGACCGAACGGTTATAAGGTTAGTGTTCCGCTTATGGGACGCGTGTAAAACACTTAACATGATTTCTTTCTCGAGAAGATTGAATTCTTGATAATATTTACCTGGAAAAAAGATCCCAGCATCACAGCCCCGTTGGGACGTACTTGAAGACCGTACAACGAGTTGCGTCAAGTATTTTGAACGAAATTGGCATGCGTAGCACTCGATGCTTGTGCTAACAAAATGTCATATTTCTTGACTCAATGGTGAGGATTTTTTAATCGGTATCGCTCCATGGAAGGCTGTAAAGCCACTAAGACACGTGATTGCCAAGTGTGGAAGAATTAGGAACATAAGCATTAATAATGAGCGGGAAGAGGAAGGAGTAATCAGGAGTACATTAGATAGCGTTTGCCATTGTATTTAAATTTTTGCAGAATAATGTTGACTGGAAAGCATGGAGCCGGAAGGGAGTTCCACAAGCGAGAATTGCGAGAAAAGAAACTGTTAGCATAGAACTTACGGCTACATCTCGCCACCTCAACTGTAAATTGATTGGATCTCGACGTCAGTATACTACTGCGCTTAAATTTAAATGTCTCGGTACCACAGCGAAGAACGATATTTATTTTATAATTCATAAATATGGCACAAGGACAAGAGGGGGGATGTTGAATGCATGAGCTTCTCCAGTTAATTAAACTTAGCTAGCCACAATGCCTGACCCGAAAAACCACAGTATTCCTTGCACCAAAACAACACATTCTTATATGCCGTTCTTAGTATATCCACCATAATACCTCAAAATGTCCATAATGTTCTAACTAGTCACCATATGTACAATTTTGTCGACGAATAAAACAAAAATTTAGAAATTTAACCCCCAACATGTATTTAAAACTAGCAGCATGGCCCGGTGTTGCCCGTGCTTGATTCAAAAATCGCTATCACTTGACTTAAAATATTTTTGACCTTCCTTTCCTTTAAAGGAGTGCCCTTTGCCGTGCTGATGTTACTACATGCCTTACTTCTTGCCTATCTCACACTGCGAATTTTTTCTAAACTCTATACTAAACATTATATCTGTTACGAAAAAAGAACTAAACAAAATGAACACAAAACGATCAGCTTTAAAAAAGGACCCGTAACTGGAAAAACCGAATGAAAAAAGAATGTTAACAACAAATACTTTTTCACACCAACCCAGTTCTGCGGAATCAGAATCAACGTTGAGTTTAAACAAGCGAATGAGCCAATTGGAGTAAAGTGCCATGCAGATTTAAATTTTACCCACTTGTGACGAATGCAGCTATCGATTTTTTTGCATGCTAGCATGCTAGTTAACATTCGTGTCAGTCAGCTGTTGGCTCTCACGCTGGTCAATAGAATATTCCTGCCTATTCGTGGCAGCCAGCTATAGGCTCTCACTCTGGCCAGTACAAAATGGCCACAAACTACATGAAAACTGCCGTAGAAGCATGAAAAAATCGATTATTTCCCCTATTGATGGGAGTTGGGAAATGCAAAGTCGGTCTTGGCCTTTTCCGCTAACTTGGAGCATGTGCATGTACATTTTGGTGCAAATCCGTCTAAAATTGCGGCCGTGCATTCGTTACACACACACAAACACACACACACACATCCCGCCTTTTATCGATAGAGATATGAATTAATATATTTACAAGAAAATAAATAAAATGATATTAATAATACCCCCCGCAATTCTCAAACGGGGTAGAAACATCTGTTAATTAAATGAAATCACTTTGGGGCTTTTGATTCTATAAAACACACATTCGTTCCACCACTTACTCAAACACGCATTCATTCAAACATAACAACAAATACGAAAATCAGACCAAAAATACGAAAGGTGTCCCACATCCACTAAAATAACTGACAATTCTGAGAGCCTAACCGAGGAGGAAACGGGGAATTAAACTAAATAAAATAGGGACCACAATAAAAGGAGTCACGAGCATACACCTCCTCGCTAAGTTAACTTTGAAGGAAGAAAACTAAAGACATAAAACAACCCTAAATTAACCTAATTTTGGATTGGGTTTCTAATTTTCTAGGACACAATTCTTATACCTGATTGGCATCAAAGTGTCACTCTAAATCGGCTCCTCTTACTCGACAAAAACGCGAAAGACTCACCAACTATTTGCCAAATTCTGATGGATGGAGCCGCCGCCTTTCTGTCCTAATCTTGACTTTAAACTGATGCTTAAAGAGCAAGATCTGTTGTGAAGATATGTAGTTCTCGTCTTCATAGAATTTCTTCTGACGGGTCCTCCATATCACGACTCTTATTATGCCTAAGCAAAAGAAGACATAGTTTGATCCTTCATAGTTTGATCCTTCAAAGTTTGATCCTTCATAGTTTGATCGACAAAGACGCTACCACATTGCTACAGATAGAACTGGCATCAAGAAAGAAAAACGTTCAGCGCAGCATGTGAACCATGATATCTTCAATAAACTAGCACAACAGAACTACAACTCTGCAATTAAAGAAGGTGTGATCCAATGTCTCCACCCCAAATAACAGCGGGCGCATTTTGGAGATTTTCCAGGAGCACCCAACAGTCTTTTGCTGATTCAGAGGGCCCTCGCGAATCTCCAACCAGTTGACTGTTACCTAACCATTAGTGAGGCATTTCAACCCGACCATATAGAGCGAGGTCACTGCTTTGTAAGATCGAGATCGTCTATAAGGTCATCTCCAACGGACTCCTTGGCTAACACGTAATATAATAAATACCTTATCCGTCTCTGGATATAGGGGTTTCGGAACAATCAGATTTTTACGATAGAAGGAGCACTTGCCTCGAGGTAAACAGTGGGGGTGATTCATCCTCGCACGAGTGCACATTTCTTAGGGATAGGAAGTTTTTACGGGCGTCTTCCTTCCAGCATTTACCCTCACCATCTGATTGCTGACACATTCGATCGAGGAACCCGATGAAAAGCGTGTGTTTAATAATTTCAACGTTAGACATACCCAGACCGCCTTCAGAAGGGTGGAGATCTCATGAAGTACCTTGTTGGGTAGGTGGCTTGCCTCCCCACAAAGAGAACAAGGCCCTTAATAATGTCATTTGTGTGCTCGACGGAATCGGAAGTACGGAGAGTCGGTAAAGAAGAATCGAGTCGATGTGCACGGCACATACTTCCGCCCTCCATTTTAAGGAAAGACTATTCCGAGACGACAAATGAAATTCGACCTCGACCTTCTCCCACACTTTCGACCAATTCATTTCCATCAAGAGACCAGGACCAAACAAGTCGCCGAGTAGCTTGACAAGCCCGTCCGACCAGAGGAAACGTCCGGGAATAGAAACTGCCTTCCACGCACTGAACCGCAAGCTAACAGGTTTATCACGGTTGATCTTGACCCCTGTCACTGTCTAGAACCTTCTGATTTATTAACCGACTTCGTCAATTTCAGCTCTACTCAGAACAAGAACCGAAATGTCGTCAGCATAGGTAGAATACCGGATTCGTCTTTAACTTGCGAAGGAAATATTCCAACGCAAGAACGTACAGCAAAGGCAAAAGCGAACAACCTTAACAAAGGCAGCGAAACAATATCAAAGTCTCCAATCGAACCCTATTCACTTCCACCAGCACACCGGGAGTCGGATCCATGTGCGAAAGTACACCCTGAAACCGGCCGCCGAAAGGACAGCCTTCAGAAATTGATAGCCAACGTTAATGAATGCCTTGTACTGACCGAACCTGATCAGCGCAGCTTAACTGTCGACTTGCTCGATGATCAAGCGTACCATATGAAGGTTGTCCTGTCGTTCACAGCACAAGCTTGTTCGGAACCAATCATACTAAAGAGGACTGCCTGCAAACGGCTGGCTAAGACCTTGGCTAAAATATTTTACTCTGCGCTTAACATTGTTAAAGACCGTAAGTTACCTACACATCATCCTCACTGTTTTTGTCCTTGCGTAGAAATTTGATCACACCCTTTGGTATGACGTTGAGGTATAGACCCTACTCCACCAAGTTGTTGTAAATCAGTGCCAGCAAAAGAACAAGGCCGGCGACTGCCTCAAGTACAGTTCGTAGTGTAGACCATCTAATCCCGTAGATTAGTCCCGGCCAACCAACTTCAACGCTGTCCAGATTTCCGACTATATGATAGGTCCCTCGCACCCAGCCACTTCAGCTGCTTAGAGGCGAGAAAACTCGGTCAAATAAGCCTCACATATACCGTTGTAGTTACGGTTCGATTTTCTGGCAATGTGACGCACGCGACATGTAGGGGTCAATAATCTTGTCATTAGGCAGGGCCATAATCTTTTTTTTTTATGATAGAGGAGACAGGGCCGAGGCTACAGGGACCGGCACCCCCACTGCTTTGGTTTCTCCGGTTTGACTCCAGATATACTTTTATTTTTTTTTTATTTTTTTATTTCTCTATTTTCTCCCAGATCGGTTAATTTTACTTTTGTATCCCAGAAATAGTGGTAGCATACGACGTCAGGGCGTCTCCCTTAGAGCTGGTAGATGAAATGGGACTGTTGATGTTTTTTTGCCCTGAAGGTTTCAGGGGACTGCATCCCCGCTCTTTTACGCTTTTCTCCGCCTCTACCAATGACACCGCCATTCCACTGCTTCCTTTTCTTTTTTCGCACTTGCACAAGCTGTCGGTTTGTAGGGGGGCGTGACTTGAATTGGTCCACCTGCGAAAGTACCATAGTCTAGTGCTCATGGCAACAATTACCACGCAAGTATTTATAGAAATGACACAGAGAGGCAACCTTACGGTAGTGGGTAAGTGACTGAAGACGAGCCGCCAGATCAGGACCAATAATATTGCTGATTCTCCTTTGGATTATATCAAGGAGTTCAAGTTAAGCTCAGGGGCACTGGACCATATCTGACAGTAATATTCTAAGCATGGACGAATGGTAGACTTATAGATATGTAAGATAGATTTTGGAGATAAAAAAAAGTTGTCTCGCACGGCACAGTAAACTAACTTTCTTAGCAGCTGATCTAACAATGGATTCAATATAGTCTTCACACTTAATGTCAGCTGAGAACTCAGCAGGAAAAGGCGCATCGCGTCATTTTCCTGAAAGATGTATCGGGCTAAAAAAATTCACAACGATTAATATTAACTATAGGAATTTGTTTGGATTATAGACGTATCAATTCTTAAGTTATTTAAAGAAGGGAACGATTAAGTTGGTGTGTGATTCAGAAGAAAAAATAAAGCATTTAGTGGTTATTTCACGAATTGGGTAAAAAGTTTAGAGTCGCGTAAGAATATAATATTCTTATGAATTTCGGATTCTACTGTCATGTAAAATCTTGTCTTCATTCAGAATCTGGATTATTTTGGATCAATTGTCTTGTTGAAGAGTTCTTTAAAATTGTTTATTTGATAATTTTATGTTCGAATTTGGTTTAGATCTCGACAGTTTTCTAATATGTTTTTCCTTGTGTATTTTTTCTTGACAAGCAATACACATTGATTGTTCTTCCTTTCCTAGACGGTGATTAGGTTTAATTTACGTATGCGGAGTCTGGCCAACACAATATCATCCCTTCTTTACTCACTGGATTCTGGTTTCCACTCTCCTACGGTGCGGCTGATGCTGGTAAAATGTGAAAAGGGATCTACACGAACAGCAATATGCACTGAAAGATCTGAAATTCTTTGTTAGCTTTGACGATATCTATTGCTTCCGGGCTTCGACTGATTGATCCATTTAAATTTCTAAGCAAAAGAAAACGAAACCTCTTGCTTCCTGTGAGAAAAGCTGAATTGTGTCTAACATACATGATTTATAATTAAAGTGACCAATCCAATAAACAACTAGATAGAACATTGCAAATATCAAAATGAAGTAAATGTATTTCTCTTTAGATTAAAAGGGTTAACGGATAAATAACGTCTCCAATACTTCAACATCTTTTTTGCCAGCTAAGTGACAATGGTTTCGAAATGAAATACAAGTGCTGGGAATTTACTCAAATAACTAAATTTCAGAATACATTTTAAAATACGACATTGACCAGGAATATTTCAGCATTTTCTTTCAAAAATATACTACTTGATTGAAAAGAGGAATCCTCCAACAGTATAAAACTATTAAATAAGAGAGAATAATAAAACGGACATCAAAATGATGTACATTTATTTGTCTCTAAAATTACGTGGGTTGATTGAAAAATAAGATCTCCGGGTTGATACGACATGTTTTACATCAGATTGAACAGGACTTTATATAAATATGAAGTCATTTTATCTCCCAAATTGAGTTGATTGGCATAAAAGATCTCTAGTCGTATATGATATGTTTTAAATCATATAGGATAGGAATAGATACCAATATGAATTTTATTTGTCTGCGAAATTACGTGGGTTGATTAAGTGAGTTCGTCAGGCCTATTAAAGGAATACTAGGCCAGATAGAATTTTGAGACTAGTATCAAAATTATGTGAATTTCAAGGCCCAAAATGAACAACATCATGTTGAAACACCAGTTCCAGTACGATCACCGAAGTTAAGTAACATCGAGCCTGGTCAGTACTTAGATGGGTGACTGCTTAGGAATACCAAGCGCTGTAAGCTTAGATGTGTGTGTGGTGTAATGGATAATGTAAGGGAATATTTAATCGGACAGCGGAATTTCAATTCCACTTGGGTTCGTGATAATTGGAAATGTATGGATTCACCTCTTCTCCCACACTTTTGGCTTAATTAATAAGACATATCACCGAATGGTTATTATCTAAAAAAATTCTTACAATCTAAAAGTGTTTTCTGCCTTTAAATAACCTCCAAAGGGTCGATAATCTATAAAAAAATCAATAAATCAACCACAAATGCTGATTGATAAGCAAGGTCTCCAATCCCAAAAGTATGTTCTAGATCAGATAGAATAAAGAAACTCGTAAAAACAAGCGAATTATTAAGTTCAAGAAGACGAAGATTGATTAATAAGTAGTTTTCAGTTGTATGAGCCAAGTTTTAGACAAGTTGAAACTGGTATCAAATGGATTGGATTGATTCATTTTGAAATTTATGTGCATTTACTGATAAGTAGAAAAATTTTGAGGCAAATTGAATAACGAAAATTTGTTAGAATAAAGTACACGATGTGCAAAAAATTTGACCAAATATCTAAACATTTTAGAATACCATAATAACCGGGCCGAGTTCATTTCGACGTTTCCCTTCAAACTTATTCGGTTTGATTGAAAAGTAAGTCCTCTGATCGTATAAAAATTAGTCCAGAAAAAATAATGAAACTAGTATTAAAATTAATTAAATTTGTTCAGAAAATTATGTTTAATAATTAATAAGTAATGTTTTATTCTATGTATTTTGGATCAAATAAAATAATAAAGCAAACAGCAAAAATGGATCATTTTTTCTCTTAAAAATCAGGACTTCTGACGGATCGATATGATCTCCAATCCTCAAAAGCAATTTTTAGACCAGATAGAATAATTAGACTAGTGTCAAAATTATGTAAATTTATTTGTCTTCAAAATGAGACGGTTAAATGCTAAGATTCCCTCTCCTATAAAATGAATTTTAAACAATGGATCAATTAAATCTGCATCAAAATAAATGACGTTTTTCAAAATTATATCTTTCTTTTTTTAGTGTATCCTTAAAGTATTTTCTCATTAGAACCATGTCTTATTCCCAACTTTCACGTTCGTTTTATATTCTATCCAAGAAGAATGTTTCTGGTTTACCAAATCCAATTGGGCACAGAAACTTCAACTTCGACACCGGATGAAAAACGTAGACCTTTCAACTTTCAATGCCACATTCAACTGAACATTGATCATGCTGAATTGAGGCTGCGCAGACGACGTTTCACTATTGTGAATTTCAGGCTCCCCTCAATTTGCGCCTTTTGTTACCTGCAATGGGGGATTTTTTTTATTTTCTTTTTGTCATGATTCACTAAGAATGTCTTTTCAAGTCTTACAAAGGTTGACTGCTTTTGTACAACTGCAAATTACAATTTGTAGCTAAACTTTGAGTGCCTAAAAATCTATCACTGGTCACTGTTCGTAGCTAAACACGGTCATAGTAGCCATGACTAAGAAACGGCTTCTTTTAACTTAATGCCGTCTTTTAACCAACGGATGAAAAGCAAATTTCAACAGAGCTTTATATTTTACCAAATGTAATATAATCGATCATGGCAAGGCATGACGACATTAGTCACGTTCTCATCAACGTGGCGTGACTTCCCTCTGTCTTTTCTACAGATATTTTCATAGCAACTCTTCCGATGAGCTTTTTTTCACTTATACATCGACTATATGAATCTAAGCGTGCTCCTAGATTGACAACTAGGTTTCATCGATTTACTCTTGAATTAGTTGGATGCAACCCGAACTTCTATTCTAACAGCATTTTTTCTCGTACTTCCCACCTGTGGAACTCCCTTCCGATTTCATGCTTCCCTGATAACTACCATCTTAAAAAATGTAAATTCCACGTCAAGCGCCTTATTTTACCTTCTTGATACCACTTCCTTTATTGTCTTTTCCTCAATCCTCCTCACTAAAGTCTTCTCGTTCTCTTTCACAGCTTGTAACCTCCTGGTTTCTGGTTACATTGTCGCCTTGCTTGGAGTAATACGATTTAACAGAATACATGTTCACTTGCAGCTCTTTCACGTTGAAACACCGATTCTCGAGCGAAATTAAGCAACATCGTACCTGCTCGTTACTTAAAATGTTGGAATGCCAGGGAATGGGATCTTGTATGTACGGATGGGGTAATGGTTAAGGATCCTGGATGAGAAATCGGATAGGCGGACGCGAATTCAATTAGGGTCCGTTATATTCACTTACGTAAATTACTTTAGGTGATCATGAATCGAAAAGAGACGTGATCACCCAATCGTGCCACATCCGCCCCTACGAACACGTATTGAGCCAGCGCGGGAGGGCAATGACCCAGTCCTCCCTATAAGCTGGAGAAAGCCCTAGGTCCAACAACGTGCCTTCAATAATAATAAGAAAAATAAGAAGAAAGAAGAAGAAAAAGAAGAAGAAAGAAGAAGAAACGTTCACAGATCTTCCGCTTCACTATTAGCGACGCCACGCGTTAGGATACTTTACATATCAATCAACTCTCATATATTCTCATGAGAAAATCTCGATTGCGGCATTATTAACGATATTTACCAACAGCCGGATGATGAATGACTTTCTTAATCGTGTCGTACAGTATTAAATATTATTCCATGTCTTGCAGAGTAAAGGAAAGTGGGGTTAAAGCAACGACTTTACATCATGAGCATTTCAGCGTTATCGCAGTTTAAGTTGATTCATAGCTTACTGATTGCCGTTCGCGCGAAAATAAATTCGAGCTGGATAGACACTAACAGAGTGGTTCCCAGATACATAGGTTATATCGCCCACCTTGCGATCCCAGGTTGTCTCACTATTGTCTACATTTTGAATTATGTTATTTCATTCACCACGAGGACTCCTTCTCGTTTCCTTCCTTGGAAAAAATTATTTACCTTTCCATTGAAGCACAGTGACTTTCGTTTAAGTATTATTATTCAGACGATATCTTCCGTTTGATAAACACACATACAAAGAGAGAGAGAGAGAGAGAGAGAGAGAGAGAGAGAGAGTGCAAAATACTACCAGACTTTTCTCGTGCGGAGTACTACCTGAAAGATCTTGCTTACAGGCTCAAACCGGAAACCATACCTGAATTAAACAAGTAATTTTCTGATAAACATTTGTATCAATGTTGCTGATAGGGTGTGCATACGCAGACGAGCAAATAAATAATCGTCAAATATATACATGAGGTGTAAACATAATAGTATTCGATGTGGTTATACGGAACAAAGATAAGCCATTTGTTTACTTTTAACAACACATCTTGTGAACGACGAGCTGTTAATCCAGCGAAACGTTAGTCGCACACGAAAACGTAGGCACACGTATATGTACTAATTAACACACACACGCACACACACGCACACATATATATCTATATCTATCTATCTATCTATATATATATATATATATATATATATATGTGTGTGTGTGTGTGTGTGTGTGTAGAAACACAATTAATTAACACACACACACACATATATGTGTGTGTGTGTGTGTGTGTAGAAAATAGGAAAGAACTCGTTAGGTAAATAATCCAAAGTTCTTTAGTATTATGCAGCGTTGGAATCATGTCTGTAAACAAATAATTACACATACCTACACACACACACACACACACACACACACACACACACACACACACACACACATATATATATATATATATATATATATATATGTGAAAATATATAGAAAATAGGAAAGAACTGGTTAGGTAAATAATCCAAAGTCCCTTAGTATTTTAGTTATTATTTTTA
>CAHIKZ030004911.1:1150000-1287500 GCA_903632075.3 Acanthosepion pharaonis
TTAATATAAAATAAGTATGTTGAATATAATTTATATATATATATATATATATATATATATATATATATATATATATATATATATATATATATATATATATATATATACACTTAAAAATTTATGTTTACCCGTTTATATGACGTTACCATGAATAAGATGAAATTGCTTCCATCGCCGGAATTAAAAATGACTTGCGTAACTGAAAAATCCTTGAGAACGAATGTATGCCGGAAAAAATCATAATATAAAAAGGTACATATGAATTTTTGTCAAATTTACAGATAACAGAATACGGATTCGTAAATTTGTAAGCTTCGATAAAAAAAAATGATAGATAAAACATGTCCATATCATCTAATACAGCATATATATATATATATATATATATATATATAAAAGAAGGAGGTTATAGTGGTTCCAACGAGAGAAAAGCGTGTATATTAAAAAGAAGAGAAGAGAGGTGCCGCAAACGTTTTCGGTTGTAATGTGTTTTTTTTTAGAAAAAAATATTATGCTTTATTTTCCATAATTTTACTACACGTGTTTCTGGTCTCGTGACCGTCTTCACGCACACAGACCCCGCACAACTTAGGAAGTACGTGTGTATGTATGTACTTATGTGTGTGTTTGTGTGTGTGTATGTGTATACTGGTTCCATGTAGCTTGAGAAGTATGTGTGTGTATGTGTGTGTGTATGTATGTGTGTGTATGTACTGATTCCTTGTGGTCGGACGGTGTGTATGTGCATATGTGTATGTATGTGTGTATGTGTACAAATGAGTTTACTAATTCCTCTTAGTAAGACAGTATATGTATGGAGGGGAAATATACGCACGCATATATACACGCATGCTGACAGAAACACACAAAAATGGAAACAGATCCAAGAGCACACAGGGGTCAGTAAAACATTAAAAGATAAAATGCCGATAAGTAATTCATTATTTCGCTTGGACAAACCTTAATTGTTTTATGACCCTTCGTGCAGAACTTTTCATTGCCAATTCAAGAAAGAAATTCGGATTACTAACACAAAAACAGAGAATGTCTCATATCGAGAATATTTAACATTGAAAAACATAAGGAAAAAAATAAATTATTTTTAATAATATGTGGAAATCGCCACTTTTACCTGAAGACGGTCACGAGACCAGAAACCCGTGTAGTAAAATTATGGAAAATAAAGCATAATATTTTTTTCTAAAAAAAATACATTACAACCAGAAACGTGTGCGGCACCTCTGTTCTCTTCTTTTTAATATATATATATATATATATATATAATTATTTTTATAAAAAAATTATAACATAAGTATGTTATAAAATCACTACAAAAATAGCCATTTTGTTTCAACACACTCTGTGTCTTATCAAGTGATGATGTTGAAAAGAAAATAAATGGTTTTAAAATATATATATGTATATTAAAAAAATTATAGATATTAAAAAATTAAAACATTGTATGGAACACTACCGCGGTTTCGACCGCCAAGGTACCTTCAGGCGGTTAACTCAGAGTCGGAGTGGAAAGAATGAGGGGGGGGGTGAAAAAAATTAATTTCCAACATCATCCGGGCTCGTCCAAACCCAGTATCAAACTTCTGTGCATACATTTGGCTATAATTTCGGACCGCCACTCTCGGCGCCACCCTCGTAAGTTGCAATAGCCAACTTCTCCACCTGACATACCCTACACATGTTGGATTCGCTTTACCAACCTTTACCTTTCATAAAATACACAACTTGACGACCGGACTTCTTTCATTGTTCTCTCTAAAGTTCCAATAATAGTTTTCTAACTTCGTATTGAACTTACTTTAAGCTATTCTACACCCTTGTGTAAATTTACTGAAACAACCGCTTTATTTTCCTTTCTTTCACCATACGGTCAGTTTTAAACCCACTGGATTGACAGGGTATAGTCGATTTCTATTTTTTACTCAGATTAGGTCATTTGCAATGGTGGATACTAATAGGAATCTATTTTCGGGATGTATTATGAAATTTTTTTGGCCTTGAAAAATACTGCGTCATCCGCGGTTGCATCAGATTTTCATCACGCCCAATCATTATTGTCTCAACAGTCGATTTGTCCTCCTACGGCCATTGTCAAAGATGGACGCTACTCCAAGGAAGCGTACGATAATTGTAACGCTGCGCGAATGCACTGGCAAGCCTTACCAATGAGCAAATCAAAGTATTATAGACTCGTCTGGAAATTCTTCTAATTTAAATCCAGCTGCAAGGAACAACTTCGGGGAATGGACATACGAAATGCCGACATGTGGACTGCGTCATGTTTCATTGGAATAATACGAAAAAGTATAAATAATAACGGTATTATTCGTTTTGTTTCAATTAATTTGCACAAAGGGTGTAAAAGTCCAGTTATGATTATACCACCTGTTTTTAAATTAGTCCTCGGTGAAACCAATGTATTTTTGCACTGCTATTGTCATTTTTCATCTCGGCACAATACACTACCTCTTCTGTGCAACATAACCTGCCTAAAGAACAATTATTTTTCTTCTGAAACTACAAAGGACCCTATTCCACCTCTCACATCCTTTTCAAGATTTAAATTTATTCTGTTCAATCGTTCAATAACATTTCCTAGGTTGCTAGTGTAAATGTAGCTCGACTTGACTGTATTACGATTAAATAATTTGTACAGCCCGGATGTTTTTTGCGAAGTGCTTATTTAGAAAGTTAAAAACATTTTCCTACATGTTTTTATTTTCATGTTGTATGGTGGGTGGAATCAGAGAACATTCCATTTTCTTTTTCTATTGTCATCTGTTCTTGAGCCTGCATAGCCCTTGAAACATATGTTAGTTTTATGCCCCTCCTCTCTTAAAGTAGATATATTTCTTTTCATTGAATATTTCTTCATTAGAAAATTTTTTTCGATAGTCTTTATAGCATGCCTAACGTGATATATCTGATCACACTCCTCACTGGGTGCCCCATACTTTCGGCCTTGTTGCCAAAAATCACCATATTTTATCACACTTGACGAGTGGTTGGATGTCGTATTTACATATCTCAAAGCCGCATTACGTTTCATAAATGTTGAAATGGTTTTAGTTAACAGGTATAGATCTATCTAAAAACTAAACCGCTTACCTGTTGATTTCCGTTGTGATGTCGAAATTCAGCTTTTTAAACATCTTGTGTAGTTTTGGGTTTTTTTTTCCTAGTGGCATAATTCTTTCTTTTATTGTCTGGTATCACCATCTTTCATCATCTCCTTATAGTCTGTGGTCATACATGTGAACAATTTTATTCATTTTGCTTAGAATGTAGATTCACATCATTTCAGATATCTCTTCCCCGTCGAATGATCCTTGGTGCGGACATCAAAGTTACCAGCTTTGGATTTCTTAATTCATGCTTCACCGCTATGAATTAATACTGATTTACAACAACATAGAATGACTTTAATCTGTTCAGGCTTAAACTTATGAATGCCTTGGCAAACAGCAAACCTTCCAATAAACTTTTTCTGTTATAGATGGATAGAAATCCTTGATGTCATATTTGATAAACACGTGGTTACTCTTGTTTGGAATGTTATTAAACCAGGAAATGCGGTGGGAAGTGTTTTTATACTGGTTGACTTGTGTACCCACCCTGACTAGCGTTCAGGTATCCATTACAATTTATAGCTTATAATAACTAACTCCATCTTTGTCGGGTTTATTAAACGGAATGATGGCCTGTTGAGGAGCATTTCTTATGGTCTTTTAATGTCAAGAAGGCTTGCTTTTCGGCCAATATCCTGACATATTGCTGCTGAAAAACGTTACGCAGATCTATAGTTTCTGTATTAATTTCATCCAGGTAAGAAGCATTTAGTTATCTCTTTTGAAACTTTCTTTCAGTACACCCTAGGGCTCATGGCATATAACTCCTTCGTTTTATCGCCAATAACAAACATTTTCTTCAGTTTTTTTAGCTCTTCAATTTCCGTTTATAAAAGAAAAACTTTATAAAATATATATTACTTGTAATACATTCCTACTTACCGTCAAGTTTGACGACACGGGTACACTATTGTATATATACATCCAGACTGTTTCACTGTATCACAACTCACCAGTGTGGCTACACGTCCTGTTGTCTCTAGCTACGATCGAAACAAGGCTGAATTGGCGTCAGTTAGATATTCTACCCATAAACCGTTGACGCACGGCAGAGATAAAGACGAATGTAAACGTATTTATTTTTAGATAAACACACAGTGACTGAGAGAACTTGATCCGCATTAGCGAAGAGCCTTGCATTATTAGCAGTAATAGTCACTGTTTACAAACTCACACATATATATATATATATATATATATATATATATATATATATATATATATATATACTATACAACGTATGAGGATCAAGCAGATCAGTTCCTAGGAACTTCTGAAGTCACCTAACGTTAAACTATGAAATTAAACAAAAATCTAAATAAATTTCAAATATTAAAATATATGTAATTATTTATAAATGTATGTGTATGTAATTTATGTATGAATATGGATAGGTACCTGTGTATATCACTACATGTGTGTCTATGTGTGTATTTACGCATGTAAATAAACGTATGTATATATGGGATTTGCATGAATATGTATGTGATATATATAAGAACAAAGCAAAATCTTTAATATTACCCTCAAATATTATTCCATAAACCTAAACTTTAAGTAAGTAAGATTACCCATATAAAAATAATGACAAATTGCATTCATAAATTAGATTAAAAGTAAAACTAATAAAGATGTTACCATAACTATTTTTACAATATCAAAAAAGTACGATTGGTCGAGTAAACAAACTATTATAATTTAAAATATTTTTTTAAATATGTTCTCTATAAATGTGTTAATAAATATAGTATTTAACAGTATAGTATTTAACTTATATTAAGTCCCTAAACTACTTGTTTTAAAAAAAATTAGATATCTAAATTGATAGCAAACATGAAATTTTTTAGATATCTAAATTTCTATCAAGCATTAAAATCCATTCTTTGCATAAATTGCTAAAACCAAATTACAGCCTCTTTCTCTTTACTTCCCTTTCCCTCTCCCTCTTTTTCCTTTTTCTTTTCTCCCTACTCCCCTCCCATTCCTATATATCACTTTCGTTAAGTTAACCATCTAAATAGGTCAAGGTCTGGTCACGCCTCCTCCCCCAGTATAAAGTATACTAGAGAGAGATATGAAATTAATCCCTCCCTATACTCTACTGTGTCTCTTTAACTATCCCTCTTACACTCTCTGTTAAATTACAAAAACTTACACCACCCATCAATTTTAATTTCATTTTTCGTTTCATATAATTTTTGGAAGTGCTATCTGATGATCCGGCGTCTTTTAAAAGGACTCTGGTGAAATAAATTATTATAAAGGTACCCTAAAGTGGTCTGTTTTTCTTTTAAATATTAGCTCTGGATTTACATTGGGCTCTCAGGATTCCATCCTCCTTGGGATTACCCATACTTATTACCAAGTTCTTCATAACTTATATATATATATATATATATATATATATATATATATATATATATATATATATATATTATAAACTGTTACATTGGAATATGCATGTTACCACGACAAAAATGCATATGCATTCGTAGTTAGCTTTGTTAATATGAATCCATATTTAACAAAGCTAAGAAAGACTACGAAAAACAAAAATACTCAACAAAAACACAGTAAAATCAGCTACAGTTGCACCGAGAACATGGCAGAAAAAATAAAAAAGAAGAACAGGAAAATTATCAACAAACCACACGAACAAATTAAACCCACGTCCAACTGCAGAATAAAAAACGAATGCACCTTAAACGGTAATTGTTTACAAAACAACGTAATATACCAAGCCACGATAAAATCACCAGATAATGAAGATAAAGTATACATAGGAGTAACTGAAGGACCCTGGAAACAAAGAAATTATACACACAAAACATCTTTCACAAATAATAAATATTCGAACAGTACAATGCTTTCTAAGTATATCTGGAAAATTAAAAACAAAACACACATCACACAAAAATATCTTCGAAAATAAGGAAAAGATCATTAGCCTACAACAACCAATCAAAAACTTGCAAACTTTGCTTCCCAGACCAAAATTAATTATTAAATAAACGATCTGAGCTCATCTCAAAGTGCATGCCTGAAAACATTTTTTTACTACGTTACTTAAAAATTGAAAACGGAAAAAAATAAAATAAAATAAAAATCGTTAAAAATAAAAATAAAAAATATATAAATAAACAAAATGACAATAAAATAAGCAAAATAAATTAATCCAAACAAATTACCAAATCACACCTGTTAGAGTGGACGAACTAGAATACAAAATATGAAACAAAATCAATGAACCCAAATAAATAAAGTAAATAATAAATAAACTAGCAAACCATTATGACCAAAACATTAGTTAGACTATAAAAAATCAAACCAAAATTAGGACGAAAAAATAGCTATAACTGTTATATAACCATAAAATAAAAAAATACTACGTTACTTAAAAATCGAAAACCGAAATGTGAAAATATACAGTATAACAAATAAATAAAAACAAGTAAAATAAATTGATCTAAATTCATCCAAATAAATAAAATAACAAACCGATCCCGATAAAATAACCTTTAGAAAAAGCAAATAAAGAAAATCAATCTAAATAAATACATGAATTAATAAACAAATTAAAAACTGATCCCGCCAAAATAATAGTTAGAATAGACTACAAAAATCAATGTAAAAATTGAATAAATAGCTTTACTTATCTTCCCAAACCAAAATAAAACTATTAAATAAGCGATATAAACACATTTTTACTACGTTAATAAAAACACCGATTAAAAAAATAAAAATAAATAAATATATAAGATAAGAAATAAAAAAAATAAAAAATAAATAAAAACAAGCAAAATAATTTAACTCAATTAAATAAATAAACAAATAATGGACTTCCGGTAAAATAACCACCAGAAAAGACTACTCACAATGCACCACTGACCCGTATATATATAAATAGCAGGAAAAATAACAGCACTCGTGGCCTGACGATTGCATCTAGCATGAAACAGACTGCCACCGCTAAGTGTTGACATCTATGTTCACTTTTATATTTACACACTCTCTATCTCTGATAGTGAACACTTTATCCCATAAATATAGCACATATTAAGACTATATTTCTTCATATATATATATATATATATATATATATATATATATATATATATATATATATATATATTCGCTTGAGGATGAAATGGAACTAATGTCTTTAATTTAATCACAAAATTAAATTCGTGGCTTTTAGCTTCCATTTTTGAAACATGGTTAGAACTGTGTAGATAAAAAACATATTTTAAATCAATTAATTTATAATATATATATATATATATATATATATATATATATATATATATATATATATATATATCAACAAACAATATTTAGAAAATAGTATAACTTCGAAAAAAACGCTTATAAAAGTTATCAACGTTTGATTTGGATTTTTTCGTTCATTTGTATATATATATATATATATATATATATATATATCAACAAACAATATTTAGAAAAATAGTATGATAACTTGAAAACACGCTTATGAACATTTGAATTTGTATATATATATATATATATATATATATATATATATATATTACGATAAACGTGCAATCACTTTACAAATTCATGAATTATTCACGCAAAAACAAAAGCAAAGGTTAATGATTTAATTGGCGAGAAATCCATCATCGCAAACAATTCAAATAATATACAAAAACCTCCGAATCCGTTATGAATGAAATGATCCTTGTTTCCATAAATTTCTGCAGTATTAGTTCTTATTTTTACTACAAGCTTTCGTCTGTTCCTACAGACATCTTCAGGTATGGAATAGATGTTGTTCTTGTTTTTTCTCTTAGTAATAAGAGGACATCGAATATATATGTGTATTGTATCCGAAATGCTATTTAAAATGAGTTATTGGTTTTTTGCACGCGCTAAAGCAACGCTGAGTTTGATTTAAAATTTTTTAAAGTGTTTGCGTTTATACCAAATATGGTGATGAACAAATTATTTTACTGGTAAATTTTACTGTCAAAGTGGCATGAACTATATTGTTCAATAATTACAGTAATGTCGCACTTATTATCCAAAAGTCGCACATGGATCAGTTATTTAAATTAAACGTGCAATCAAAACGTGCAATCAATTTACAAATACATGAATTATTCACACAAAAACAAATAGTTAAAGGTTAATGATTTAAATGGCGAGACATCCATCTTCAGGTATAAATAATTCAAATAGGTACACGAAAAAACCTCCAGATTTTTATGAATGAATTGATTGTTCCTTGTTTATATAAATTTCTGCCGTATTAGTTGGTTCATAAAGGATTCTGAGGTTTTTTTTGAAAATGTTAAACAAAATATATCAAGTTTTGGGCAATTGAATGAAAAATGAAAACAATATTTTAGTGTCGCGTTTTGTTCCAAAAAAGGATATCCTTCAAACTAATAAATTGGTCCTTCTCAAAACAAAAACACGCAAATCACTTATTTAATTTTTTCTTTGAAAACACAAAAAAAACACACTTATAACACACATACAGGCATGCACACAAATACATACATACATATAAATTAGTATTCTTAGTGGATACTCATATTCGAGTAGAAGCTCCATTTATTTATTAAACAGTATATTTATTTTCATCTACCGGCCTGAATATTTGAGATATCTTATTAAAGAAAAATATGCACTCTCTGACAGGAGAAACCATCGTTAGATATACCTCATCCTCTAGACGGACTCAGTCATGACGTGTGTCACCGAACAGTACCTTCTGAATGCAATCGGAGAGGGATTTAATATAAATGCAAATCCATATCAGATTTTCAAAAATTCATATCTGCTCAGTTTCATATTTGAATGGAAACAAGCAAGTAATGGATTTTTATATTTCTAAAGAAGTAATGGACCCATATTTTTTTTTATTTATTATTATTTATTTATTTTGCCAAGAGAATATTTTTATAAAGAAACTTTAAATATTCATTAAATTTTTTGACATAGCCATGGATACCCATATTTGTGTAGATATCTCCATTTATTTATTAAACAGTATATTTATTATATATATATATTTATATATATATATATATATTATTACATAACTGCAAACACCCCATCCCATTTTCATGCTCATCGGGATAAATTTCCTGGATAATCCACAAGCCTGAATATTCGAGAAAATTCTTTATTAAAGCACAAAATATAATATCTCCATTTGTCCAAACTTGTGCCAACCCCAATTGTTAGTTTTCAAACACATTACTAATGCATACATCCCCATTGGACTGTTCTTTTATTATCCTTTTCTTGTTATTGTTTATTGCACATTTTGTCAGTTCTGTTTGTTGGACAGATCTGTTATTCATTTTGCATTTGACTATGGCTAGTAACTCCAGTTATTTTGTTAATTAGTATTTTTGTTATTTAATATGGTAAGATTTGCAAGCTTTCTTCGCATTCTTATTTTCTAAGTATTATTGTGTTATTAACAAAGAGCTGACTTATACATACTGTAATTTTTATGTTTCTGTATCACACCTATCGTGTAGGATTTTTTTATTATTACAAGTGAGTCTACAATAAAGAGTTGTGGTTATATATCCTATATATGATATTATTTGGTTATATAATATATATGCTAAATAAACATTAATAATTTTAACGAGAAATGTTTCAATAAACGATTTAAAAATATTATAGAAATTTCGATGAACAAAATTTAAAGTGTCTGCTTTCTTTTTGACCGAGTTGAATTCAAGATACGAATCTTATTTCCTGAGAGATGTTTACTGGACATATTTATTTCAAGATCCAAGCTATTCTAGTCTATGTTTAATCAGCTTCATATCAATAGACTGACAGTTGCCTAATACGTTTTTTGGATTTTCCATTCTAAACGTTGTTATATGCTACGAACCTAGATCCTCATCAAAACGATATCTTTTTTATAAAAATGACAATAAGAGAATATTAAGACAATTCATTTTAAGTAGAACACGTCTAAAAATAATAAAATAAAAAGAAAATATTATTTATTTTATTATTTTTTAGGTATGTGTCTGAATTATTTTTCTTATTATCATTCAGTTCGGAACTGGTTTGCCGACTGTCAGCGACTCTATTTCCAGTGTATCTATATTCAGCGACTGTCACTTTCAGTGAGCCTTACATATATACGGGTGTGCAAATCAATTCAGGGACCTGAAAACCAACACTGCATATAAAAGAAAAGCATTTTGATCCAATCATTACTACTTCCCTGTTTATTTATGTATTAATCATTATATATATATATATATATATATATATATATATATATATATATATATATATATAAGAATATTAGATATTATTATATATATATATATATATATATATATATATATATATATATATATATATATATATATATATACAAATATAGGTAACTATACTGTTTTGAAAAACCTTCGAATTTTTGATTTGCCAATAATCAAATCAATCTCGAGGGAAAAAAAAGGTTTAAAAAAGAAAGAGCTAGAAACATAAAAATCTGTCGAAAAAAAATCGCACAGATGCAGGTGTGAGCCCAAAAAAAAAAAAAAACCGACACGAGTAAACAACTAACTAACAAAAATAGCTAAATACAACCGTAGAGCAGACCTAGATATTTTTAGTGAGTTAAACAAACCTACCCAGGTTTCATCTAAGCTTTCCTGACGATCCGCTTAGGTGAAACCTGGGTAGGTTTGTTGGTTCACTAGGTTTTATATATATATATATATATATATATATATATATATATATATATATAAAGAATAATATTAGAGAAAACATGTCAAAATCGCTACACAATTGCAGTCGGTAATTTCGTCTGATGAGATGCTTTGTACGCGCATCGAACCACGATGACAATTGTGTAACGATTTTGACATGTTTTCAATGTCAGGCAGTTATGTGCCATGCGTGATACCGCAGTAGTTTGCCATTTCCTTCTGCAGTAGACCAGTTGCCATCTAAGTCTATAGAACCCGGTCTCTCCTGCTATTTTACCCATAGCTGGGGGGGAATAAGAGGATACATACCTTTCTCAAGGGTATTACCACGTAAGTGAATGTAATGGAATTCAACTGGAATTCGAACTCGCCTCTCCGATTCCTCAACCCGAGCGGCTGTACATTACTCCACCGTTCTAAAATAAATAATATTCCTCTATTTTGTATTGAGCCCTCTTTTAATTTAAACCTTACGAACGTTGGAATTGTACTCTATTCCTTGTCATCTTACATATATATATATATATATATATATATATATATATATATATATAATATATATATATAATCCTAAGGAGCCAAGCAAACCTTCCTAGGTTTCACCTAAATGGATCCTCAGGGCAATGTTGGCTGAAAAGTAAAATTATGGAATTAGCCGAATTTATAGCTAAAACCAAAAACAACCATCACCACGTGACAAAAAAAATTAAACACAGTCAAACAATGGGGCGTTGGGGTGTACTTTATTGAACAACAAAAGACAAAAAAAAAACAAACAAACAAACCTACTCTAATAACCAAGCGAGTACCACCATTTATATATATATATATATATATATATATATATATATATATATATATATATATATGTGTGTGTGTGTGTGTGTGTGTGTGTGTTAGATTCGTTGAAGATGGAATCGCTGTGTCTGTGTGCATTTGACCAATATAGATTGTAGCAAGCAAAACACGCACTGAAATTGGAATTCTTCTTTAGATATTTGATGTCATCGCCGACTTACCAAGAATAAACAACACTCCAGGCTTGCTGTGATATTTAATATTAGCGTTTTACGTTTTTGTGAATAATCTTTTGCCTTTGTTAATGCTGCCATTAATCTCACATTAAACAAGTAGTTCACAAAAATATTTGGCTGTTTGGAAAGTAATAACGTTTCAACAGAAAATATATAACTATATTTTATTTAAAGAGTAGTCTGTTCACAAAGTAATTACATTTTAACAGAAAAAAAATTCATTGAAATATTAGTCTTCGGAAAGTTATTATATATTAAAACAAAAAATATAAAAACAAATGTAAGTCCTATTTCGTCATCTTAGAGAATTATTTTTGAATGACTGGTGCTAACCTCCAGAAGAGCATCCCTTTGCACATTCTTTATACGACTTTTCAGCTGACATGAGGTGGAAAGATTGAATCCATCACTAGTTCTACTCCTAGGAATGTTGGTCCAAAGTGTCGTGCTAAACGGTTATACTTGACAGAATGTATCTTACACATTTATAACTCGTCCATTCCTTGAATATTGCTGCCATATTAGGACTGATGTACCTGCTATACGTCTCGTGATCCTTGATAAGATCTAGAGAGAGAAAGACAGATGTACCTGCTATACGTCATGAGACCCTTGGTAATATCAAAAGAAGGAATGATGTACCTGCTCGGATCCATGATAATATCCAGAGAAGGAATGATGTACCTGCTATACGTCTCGAGATTCATGATAAGATCCAGAGAAGGACTGATATACCTGCTATACGTCTAGAGATCCTTGATAATATCCAAAGAAGCGTCTGTAACATTATCCGTCCTGATCTGACACCGCAACTTTATTAACTCTCCCACTGTTGAGTTGCCTCTTTCTATCGTTTCTATAAATAATTTCATGGAAATTGTTCTAATCAGCTTTCCTACTTAGTAATTATTTAAATATATTAATAGACTGAAAGCTTGGCTTCATTATTTCCCAGTTGAACTAGCTGGATGCAGCCGTCACTTCTATTCCAATAATTTCTTTCCTCGCTTGTAGAAATTTCTACCGATTTCTTACTTTCCTCTCATCTACAATATTTAAAAGTCCAAATGCAACATCAATCGACATCGTTTGTTTTTTGCTGAACCCTGTTCTTTTATTCCCACTAACGTTTTCTCGTCCTCCCCACACTCAGTAACATCTTGCGTCTCAGCAGATTATAGGAACAATTTAAGAAATTATTAATTATAAAAAAAATTAACGTCTTCATTTTTTATAACAATCTAAATCTGTGTTTTTTTTCTCGGTAAAATATCTGAAAGACTGTTTTCAAATTTTCGTTTACTAATATTCTGTCATTTACTAAATGTTCTGGGGCTAAATCCGGAACGTATGAAAGACTAGCAGCATGACCCGGCGTTTCCCGTGCTTGATTCAAAAATCGTACGACTCATACAACAATTGCTATCACTTGACTTAAAATATTTTTGCCCTTCCTTGCCTTTAAAGGAGTGCCCTTTGCCGTGCTGATGTTGCTACATGCCTTACTTCTTGCCTATCTCACACTGCTAATTTTTTCTAAGCTCTATACTAACATTAAATCTGTTACGAAAAAAGAACTAAACAAAATGAACACAACACGATCAGCTTTAAAAAAGGACTCGTAACTGGAAAAACCGAATGAAAAAAGAATGTTAACAACAAATATTTTTTAACACCAACCCAGTTCTGCGGAATCAGAATCAACGTTGAGTTTAAGCAAGCGAATGAGCCAATTGGAGTAAAGTGCCATGCAGATTTAAATTTTTCCAACTTGTGACGAATGCAGCTATCGATTTTTTTGCATGCTAGCATGTTAGTTAACATTCGTGTCAGTCAGCTGTTGGCTCTCACGCTGGCCAATAGAATCTTCCTGCCTATTCGTGGCAGCCAGCTATAGGCTCTCACTCTGGCCAGTACAAAATGGCCGCAAACTACATGAAAACTGCCGTAGAAGCATGAAAAAACGATTATTTATACTATAGATGGGATTTGGGAAATGCAACGTCGGTCTTGGCCTTCCTGCTAACTTGGAGCATCTGCATGTAAATTTTGGTGCAAATCCGTCGAAAATGGTAGTCCTGCATTCGTTACACACACACACACACATCCTGCCTTTTATAGATAGAGATGTAAAAGAATCTTCCATCATAGCTACCAAATCAGGACATATACGACATCTTCTAGTATTTCTTTACTCGATCAAGATGCTTGCTATAAATATCTGCAGTGACGGTTCTTCCATGTTCCACCAGGTCGCAATGGATGACGCCATTCATATTCCACTGGCCATAAAGCAAGGTCTTCTGCGGATGCTGTACTAGTTTTGGCGTTGTTACTGTTTTCTCGTTTTGTATTAAGCAGTCTTCTTTTATTTTCTGTAGACATTTTCCTTACCTCTAAGAATGCGATGCAAAAATGAAAAGTTTGCATTTCTAGTTAAAGTTTGGTGAAATGTCATGTTTGGTTCAGAAGCAAGTCAAATTCCCTCTTTACAAGTTCATTCTTAATTTCTTTTTTGATGCTCAGGGACAGTTGAACATGACACATTCTTTTATTGCCAGATCTCTTGTGTTTTAACGTGGATCAAATTCAGCAGTCCCTTTTAAAAGCTATTAATTTCGACTGAGTCGAATTCCAGAGAGAGGCTTGTCGAATATGTCGCAATCACCATTTTTAAGACTTTTAAACCACCGCTATACACAAATTTTCAATGGCCACGAAAAAAACTGGCTTACTAAAAAACCTTTTTAAAAGGTCACTGAAGCAGTAGTGACTTCTCGAAATATAAACAGTAGTAATGGCGTGTGTGCTGCTTTTTAAATTTATAATCCCGCATTGGATTAAACATTGAAATGAAAGATGACGAAATATTGACAAATAGAAGATATGATCTATTAATTGTTAATGCATTTGTCTACGATTCAATCAGGATTATGCCTTGGTTGTTTGATTTTTAATCCATAGCGTAGAAATAGGTAATTTCTTTTCGTTCCTCTCTTGTAATGTCCCTGAAAGTACCACACATCACATCAAAGTTTCTAATATATATATATATATATATATATATATATATATATATATATATATATATATATATATTATAATAATTTTTTTAAGTGCACACGAACTTTATGGACACCCAGTATATATATATATATATATATATATATATATATTTAAAGATCTAAATAGCTATAATAGCAGGATTTTGTTGTTATTTTTTGAATCTTTCTGTACTTCGGTTTTGATTGGTTATTCTAGCTTTTGTAACATAATCCCCCTAGTGTAGGATCGTTAATTAATCTGAAACTTTTAAAACCATTTATTTTCTTTTCAACACCATCACTTGATAAGACACAGAGTGTGTTGAAACAAAATGGCTATTTTTTGTAGTGATTTTATAACATACTTATGTTATAAATTTTTTAAAAATAATTATATATATATATATATATATATATATATATATAAGATTTAAAAAATCGGAAACGTTTATCAAACTAACATGTTTTTAAACCTTCGTCACAGAATGAGATATGGAGAAGAAAATGAGTAGCACAATTTTTGTCGTTCCAAAATTCAAAGAGCGACGATGCGTGCATTCAAAGTTGCAAGAAATCAACAGATTCCAAGCCTTACTTAAAAAAAAAAGGTATATATTGCTTTATACATATAAATGTATATTAATACTAATTTTCTGTGTGGGATTCAGATGTGGATGTAGTAGTAGTATCAAACATTATGTTTCGTGATGTCTCTCCCATATACGTGCTTTAACATTTTAAGGGATTTGTTTGATAAGTACCTGCATCTGAATTGACGTTGTTATTTCTTTTTCTATCTAATTATATCTCATTTGTCTTCGTCGCAGAGGTAAACCTAGTATTTGGGACAATTAATTATTCACAATTTTGACAGAAAGAGGGTAGAGTTATGAATTTTGTTGTTGTTGTTGTTAGAATTGCTTTCTGTGGTGCTTAGTTTTGGAGGATTCTGAAAGCTCATTTTCTAGCTTTGAGAATGAAACGATGTGGGTATTGAAAACGTCTGAATGTTTTCTCAATGTATTTTTCTTTTTCACCTAGATATTCTAGGCTACATCTCCTAAGATCTCTGAGATCGAATCCTACGACTAATCCTGATTTTATTTTTCGATAGTGGTGGAAAGAATATTTAGATCCTTTTCATTAATGGGTTTACGATAAATCTGTTATTGTTAGGAATTAATAAAGACATCAAGGTAAAGTAAAGATTTGTTTATTTCAAATTCATGTGTGAATTCAATGGTAAGTTCACCATCATTAAGTTTATTTATTATATATAATTGATTTATGCTAAGATATATTAAAAAAAAACGTCAACTATATATTTGGAACGCCACACATTATACTAACCTTTGTTTAACAAGTCGAATGCCCATGGAACTTGATTAAACAATAGAAATCAAACAAAAGTAAAAGATATTAGGAAATATATAGCATAAATAAAAAACTAAGAGTAAGAAAAATCAAACCAAATTACAGATATAACTAAAAATATTTTTAAATGGACAATATCAATAAAAACAAGGGAAACTTGTCTTAGTTCACGTCATTTGTCCTCTGAGAGATTTAATCAAGATAATTTATTTTTAATCGGTTTAACCCCATGTAAGGCAGTAAAGCCACAAAGACACAAGGGGTTGCTGGGTGTGGAAGAATTAGGAACAGTAACATCATACTTATTATAAAACCCAGGTTGTGTGTGTGTCTGTTCGTTTATATATTGGATCGGATTTCCTATTTTTTTTCAACCGATTTCAACAAAACTTCACTTTTGTTTTGGCAGGTAGTGTTTCTTATTGTCTTGCACACTTTTTTTTCTTTATTTTTTACATTCAGAATGCTTTAAAATTCCATTTACAAGACAATTGTTTATAATAAAATTTTATTCAATCGGTAGACTCATAACGATTGAAAACAATGTTTTGTTTGAGTTTGGGTTTGACCAATTCGTAAAAAAAAACAAAACAAAACAAACAAACAAAAAACAAAACAAACAAAAAAAAACTAATTTAGACATGCGCGTCCGTCAACCTTAAACAATAATCTTTGTCAATTTTATTTTTCAGTCTTTATGATGGTCGATACTTGATCTATTTCTTACTGTTACATCCCCGGGCAACGCCGGGCTCTACTGCTAGTTACTAATGAGCAGCAAGTGAAAAGATGTCATCAGATAGAAACTGCATTAAAATTTCTGATCGCTTTGCTGTCGGTAATATTTCGTACACTATATGCCCAAAAGTTAAGACCATCCTTTGGCTTTAGAAGAATCGCCTGAAAATTGAAGATTGCGAGCCATTTCTCAAACCTATATACTAGTTCACTTCAAGACAGAGACAAATTCGCTTCCTGAAGACTTTTAGCATATATTCAATAATAAACGTAATAATTAAAATAATAAAATTAATCTATTGCTATTTTTAATCGATTTCACCCCAGGCAAGGCAGTAAAGCCACTAAGACACAAGGGGGTTACTGGGTGAAAAATAATTACAAAAACAATCATTTGTAATGAGCGGGAATATAAAAAAAGTAATCAGGAGGAAAGTAGATAGCGATTTGCATGACATTTAAATTTTTCCCGATTAAAGTTAACTGGAAAACATGGAGCCGGAAGCGAGTTCGACAAGCAAGAAGTGCGAGAAAAGAAATTGTTAGGACAGAATTTACGGTTACATTTAGTCAGATTCAGTTAAATCTTCTCAATTGTTAATTGATGGGATCTCGACACCGGTCTAGTACTGCGCTTAAATTCAAACGAAATTTATAGAAAAAGACACAGAGAACCAATCTTAAGGTGTTAGAAAAGAGACTGAAGTCGAGTCACTAGATCAGGATCTATAATATTGCTGATTCTTCTTTGGAATTGATCAAGGTGTTCAAGGTAAATAGCAGAACCACCGGACCATATGTGGCAGCAATATTCTAAGCATGGATGAATGGTAGACATAGATATGTAAGATAGATACCGGAGAGAAAATGTAAGGATTTTATATTGCATCATGTATTTATAAACAAAAATGAAGATTTTAGTTTTTCAAGTTCTTTGGTAATAATAATGATTTCAAGATAATGGTTCGTAGCTTTTCCAAGGGTATTTCTACGTAAGTAAATATAACGAACCTGACTGAAATTCGAACTCGGCTCTCCGACACTTTATCCATTAAACCAATGGTGCATCCAAGCTTACAGCATCTGATATTCTCCAGTGTCACCTATCTAAATAATGACCAGGTACTATGTTGCTTAACTTTTGATGAGCTGTGGCCGTAAGCCTTTCTTTTCTTAAAGTCATTTCGGGTTATGCATAATTTTATAGAAACACGAGAAAACATGGAAAATCTGTAAATAATGTAGCAAAAGCGAAATGCTTTTGTGACACGACGTGACACTGGCAAACGGAAAGAAAAAAAAATTAAATTAAATTATCACTTGGAACAAGATAAAAAAGGGTTAAAGAATGAGACGATAGACAAACTGAGAAAAATGGGAAACTCCTTTTAATTTTGAAAGTATATTTTTTATTTTAAGCACAGACGGTTTAAAAACAGATACTTTTGTTGTTTTGGGGAAGATATTACCACAGAGGCCATCTGGAAAACTTCGGGCTGACGATTGACGACGCTACTTTAAAGTGGAAAACATCTCCTAAGGACCAGCCGGAAAAAAAAAACGATTGAAGAGATAATATTTGGTAATGTCAAGAAATAGGGTTTCTTTTTGTAAAGACCCTACTCAGGGTTATTTAAGTGCGATTGGGTTAACAAGATATGGAGAGAGCTACCGGAGGATACAGCTGGCAAAGTTCTGATTTTATAAACAAGACCAGGCTGAAAAAAAAATTGTGACGAGAAATTAAAATTGTAATTATAATTAATGAAGATGATCTAAGGCACACTATGCAGTTTGAAAAGCAGATTTGTCAAAATGATAACCGAATTGACAGTCGTAGGTGAGATATCAAGAAAGACAGAACTGCTTACGACCACTGGGAAGTAATGGTACGAGGCATAAATAAGAGAAAGAAGAATTTATTGGAGTTGATCAGTACCTGTGACTGCTGCCTATAGGAAAAGAAATCTCACAAATTTGGAGAAATAATTAATTTCCGTAAGTCAAAGAACAAAGAACACTTGTTGGAAGATAGGGGAAACACCGGGTCCCGTAACCACGTGCAACTTTATGACAGTCTTGGGTAAAAGTTAATATAAACAAACACTTAATCGACCAGCCCCAGTTCCAGAGTCACCGGTCAGAGACGGAGACGAGACAAGACAGCAGAAGGAGATGCCGAATCCAACGTGACTTTCTACCAAAAAGAACTCCCAACATAAACATTGTTCCAGGCTTAGCTAAAATGAGCAAAGTGTTACGATAGAATTCAAATTAGGATGAGTTAATATTTCTGTACAAAGAACGATATTAACCACATAGAAAGTAAATCGTGAGGAAATTCCAGTCTTTTCTTTATTTCGTCTGCAAATAACATTTTATTTCCTTTGAGACGTAGCTTCGACATGATCGAACCAACGCTACACTTCCCGTGCAAGCTCCGTGATCAAAAGACATAATGCGGGGTAGAGCGGGCTGTAGATTAGAACGACCAACTCCAACGACCAGCGTAAGAATTGATCCAGAAGCGACCGGCGAGAAGTGTCATTTTTAAAGACGAGATGCATCCATAGGTAGAAACACAGTTGTAATGACTTCAGCGAAAATATTTTAAAATTTGACCTTTCCAAAAAAAAAAAAAATCTATTTGCTTTTAGAAGTGAAACACATTAGACAAACAAACATATATACTTAATAATTGAAGAAAAAATGACGGCGTTCTTTTGAATTTTTGTGCAATTATTTCCGACAATTTTCTGCTATAATTTCCGACCATTTTGTATAATAATTTCCGAATTTAGTGTCAGATGAATTCAGCTCAACTTAGATCATTTTTAGCCAACTTATAATAAAATGTTACTTCCACCGTTTTCTTTTAAAGCACACGCAATGCCGGCAAAATATAAAGAACACACTTTCCGACAAATTTTGCAGCTGAAAGATACGCCTAAATTATTCGTGTATAATTTCAGACAGAAAATAAAACTCTATATTTTTATTTAATTCTTGAAGCATTCATTTAATTATTGAACTATTTATTTAAGTATTGACGTATTTTGTTTAAGTATTGAAGTATATAATCTAAGTAGTGAAGTATTTACAGAGGAACAGAGAAAGATGCCTTCCAAATTTCGACAAAATACTAAGAAGTAAGAAAAGTCCGTTAAAGTACTAAATTCCGCTCTAATTCTATAGGGCAGTGAATAATGGACAATTACTTATTCCTGATGAGTAGACTAGAAATAAGTGGTCCCGCAGACAGAATGCTATAGATTGAACTTATGGAGATATTTTAAGAAAAATCGATTGATTCGTTTTTTACGGCTTATCAACCCTTGCAGGTATTTTAATGCCAGATAATATTTTTAGATTGTAAGAACTTTTTTGTAGGTAATAATGATTTAGGGATGCAAGTTTTACTAATTCATCCATAGCAGGGGGAGAAAGGTGGATTCATAGCTTTCCCAAGAATATTTGTTAGTACGGGAATTAGAAATCGGCTCACCGATTAACAATTTCGACCCTTTTAAATTACACCACGAAAAAAAAAAAAAAAAAAAAATTTACGTATAATCATAAATATTCATAAAGTGTAGGTACTATAAAGTAATATTTATTTTGTATCAGACAAAAAGATGACACAAGGCCAAAGTGAGGATGGCGGAAGGCTGCTGTTCATCTGTTTTGTATTTGAACTTCTCTATCCGCAATCACTGACCCAAAATACAGCAATAACTCTTACACCAAAGCAACATATTCTTACTTATCATTCTTAATGCAGACACCGTAATACCATAGAGTCTCTATGAAGGTCCTAACAAGTATAATTTTATCTATGAGAAATATAAATAACAATTTAAAATTTAACCTGTATGTGTATTTCTAATGTACCATTTACTATTTACAAAGGAATGTTCATCAGAACAATTACCACGAAAATATTAATAGAAAAGGCACAGGGAATCTACATAACGCTGTTAGTGATTGAATTGACTGAAGCCCAGATACCAGGTTACGACTAGTAACATTTCAGACCATTTTTGGATTTTATTAAGAATCTCTAGAAAGAATACTAGACCATATTTGGCAGCAATATTATAATCTTTGTCTCCTAATTTTTTTTTTTTTTTGGTGTGCAAATTGACTACTTTCGCTATTCCAAACATTATCTTCTGAATCCAATAAATTGTTCATGCTTATTATCTACGTTTGAAATAACAACAAATCAGCTCTGATCTGTTATCTAGTCGCTTGCAAAATAAATTATATTTTGCAAACATCTGAATTTTTATCAAAGAAAAGTGTTATCTAAGAAAACTGCCAACCGCTAAAACAAATTCACCCGCCAGTAATTTCTTTTGATTCTTATTTCTTAAATTACTCTTATTTTTACGTGAAACATATTTTCACAAATGCACATATCTGTGCCAAATGATGTGGTTCTTGTGAAAATAAAGTTTACAGACGCTGTTTTCAAAGAAAACGACAGTAACAACAAAAAGAAATTAATGTCAGCTGGGTATTTGATCATAACACTGGTCAACAAAAATATAATTTAAATGGTGTCGAGACACCAAACAACTTTTTTAGATAATTTGTGGGCGCTGAATCTGAAAATAAGATTACTTTTTTTTTCTTAGCTACCATTTTTGCTGTACAGAAATGCCTCATTTTTGGGAAAAAAACATTTTTTTTCATTATATATGATATTGACCGATGGCAATATTTCTCAAAATAAAATCGTAGAAACCTCTCAAATCGTATTTAAACCAACAAATATTTGTTTGCTTGTTGAGAAATACTGTTTTTGCAATAAAAATCAGACCCTAAGTCTTTAAAAAAAACACGATTGGATATATTCCAAGACCAACAAGTATTTTCATCAAATCGTGTATGCTATCATTTTTTATTATATATATATATATATATATATATATATATATATATATATATATATATATATATATATATATATATCGTGTATGCTATTATTTTATTAATATATATATTTTATTAATATGTAATGCTATTATTTTATTAAATTAAAATAATAGCAGAAATAAACCTCCCTGGACATAAGAAAGAAGGTAAACATTTTCTCTTTCTTGACTGTCTGTCATAATGAATGTTATTTATGTCCCTTTCGATATTTCAGCAGTATCATGGACATTGGAATAGCTACATTCAGTTCGGATGCCTATTTGGAGTTTCTTTCCAACTGTGAAAACAAAATGCCCTCTATGTGCTTCGTTTCCTTCCATAGTAAAGGGACAGAAGTGATGAGATAAATTTGTGAATTATCAAACAGAAGATTTTAGGGTTTCAATTTTTTGATGTCACCTTAATTATCAGTTTTACTAAAGTGTATTACTGATAAAGTTTATCAGTTAAAATTTGAATTTGGGCGATAAATTGGAAAGATTCGGTACTTCTGTTTTAAAATTCTTGACTCAAAAACACTTTTTTCTTATAGAAATAGTTTATTTCAGGTAGGATACAAATTGCTCGGCCTACCTGAAAATTGATGGGTTTCTACGATCTTTATTAACTAAATTTTGCGATCAGTTAAGATCGTAAATTGATCTTTTATTTCCAAAAATGAGTAATTTCAGTACAGTAAATATGGTAGCTAACCATGAAAAACTAAGGTCATTTTCAGAATCAGCACCATCAAATTAGTTAAAAACTTGTTTTGTTTCTTTGCACCAACAATCTTGTTGGCCAGTGTCATTTGCTCGAACAGCAAATGTGCTTATTTTGTAAGAAGATATGCTACATGGACATAGCTTTCTCTCTAGAGCAGTGGTCCTAAACCATTTTCGAGTCACGGAACCCTGTAAGAACTAGCCCTTTATAGATATATTGACAAACAAGCAGATACCCACAGTCTGATTGTTTTTTACATCACTTGTATGTACATTTCTCAATACATCATCCTTATTCACATTGCATGCACATTACTTTTCAGCCAGCCATATTTGAAAAAAAAATTGTGGTCAATTAATCGTCATCAGTATATGAAAAGATAATCCAGCCGCGATAAACCGTGAAAAATAGAATTATCACTTGATCTTATAGAGTAGCAAAAGATGACGGCTGTACTGAGAATGATGACACAGATTTTAATGGACCCAAGAGGAAGTCAAGAGAAGTGGCCGGTAGTAGCTGGGTGCGTTTATTTCAAACAGTGGCAAGATGAGAAACCGACTGTAATTGGAAAGGGCTGTAAAGCGAGCATAAATGTTCATTTTTATATAACCCTTGCTTTCTCCCTGAAACCCATCCATGGACCCCCTAGAGCGTCCATAAACCCCAGGTTAAGAAGGCCTGCTACACACCTTAAATCTCGGAGAAATAACGCTGAAATTTGTCTATTTATTATCGTATGTGCTTGAAAGCTGTTGTTCATGATGACGGTCGTCTTTGAGTATAGAATCCAGAGGTTAGCAGTGAATATTTCGAAGACAGTAGGAAAGCGTAGTTCAGGTTAGCAGTGGATATTTTGGTAAAAGTAGCAGAGCGTAGTTCTTCCTTCTGTTCTTCTTCGCCTGACAAGCTGGCACTGGACATTCGGATAGAGTAAACAAAATGGCCGCCTTTATACACGACGGATTGAATATTCTACGTCTTCTGATTGGTTAACCTTCTATTGGTGGACTATAAAGTGAGTCAAGTCATTTGGGCTAACTCACTAGTACATATATACACAAAAAACTGCAACAAAAGCCAGCTTGCCATAAACAAACTGATTTCAATAACATTATATTACTATACGAAAAGCAATAAATAAACTTGTTTCCTTAATATTCGCGGGAAAAATAGAGGGGTCTAGGCGCCTTGCATGACATCAAATACTCTAGGTTGTTAGCGAAGCAATATCGAAATCTATGGGGAAAGTAACAGGTGAAAATATAATAGAATGACCATTAATCTCTAATTGAATCATTGCCGCTACAAATTTACACATGTTCTGTATAAAAGCAGTTTTCTATCAGTTGGGTGGAGTTCGTCGGCATTTGTTCCCTCCCAGGGCTGAGCTCTCACTACTGCCCCCATGTACCTGTTTGTACGCAATAGATGATAAACCGCTTCGATTGGCGGGTAAACCAGGTGAAGGTAGTTGACGGCTACAGACAATTGATAATTTGTATAGTGTGATTACAATTTGAGTGGCCGGATGAGATCTTCACATCCAACGACCATGAAGGTGCTGTCAACAATTGTTCATATACTTTGTTTGTTTGGGTCGCTTAATGTCGAAATTTAGGTTTCTTTCAGACTTTAAAGTTATCTATATAAATAAATGCGAATGTCAGCGTGTCACACTTTTTCAACTCTGTTCCTAGTGACCGTATATATCTTAGTATTTTGGAATCTGGCCCACTCCGATGGCAAATTAAAAACAGTCTTTTTTTTTTCGGTTTTTTTTTTGGGGGGGTGCGTGATTTTTATAAACGATTTTTTTTTTGTAAACAATTTTTATAACTTGGCAATAAATATGGGAATAATTGAAATTAATTATAAATCAAATCAGTCACCCATCAAATAATTGTTTGAACCGAAAGTAAGGGCCTACGTACATCAAATTATCTTTAAATTAAATGGCGGCAGAAGAATTATCGTTGTACTTTTAATAGCTTAAATAATTAATTCAATACTTAAATGCAACGATCAATTTTGAGTTCTGTAGTTTATTGTTGCCTATCGCATACGGCAGCAATATGCCTCGTAAAAAGAAATCTCCGCCAGCAAGGGGCCAGATTGTAATCAACAGAGCCAAGGCTGCACCAAGGAAAAGAAAATATTGTGCCAATGAAAACCCAGATCAGGAGAGCTTCCAATGCTGAGAATATGCAAGATTTACTAGCTCTCTAACTCCTGAAGAAGCCGAAAGAGTAATCAAGATCCCTTTGTAGGACATACATCCTTCTTCAAATTAATTGAAATAGCCACTTTAGTTTCCTTTCTTTCACCATGCGGTCAGTTTTAAACCCAAAAGAATAACAGGGTGTACCCAACTTGTCTTTTTCCTCATGTTAGGTCATTTTCAATGGTGGTCAGTAATATGAATCTGTTTTCGGAGTGTATGATGAAATTATTTTGGCCTTGAAAAATATTGTGTCATCTGTGGTTGCATCAGATTTTTATCACATCCAGACACTATTGTCTCGACTGTCGATTAGTTGTCCTACGACCATTGTCTGCGATGGACATTACTCCAAGAAGTCGTAGGAAAATTGTAACGCTGCACGAACACACTGGCAAGCCTTACCAGTGAGAAAATGAAAGTATTATAGACTGGCCCGGAAACTCTCCTGATTTAAATTAAATCAAGAATCAATCTGTAAGGAACCACTACGTAGAATAGGCCTACGAAGTAATAACATGTGAACTTGGCCATGTTTCATTGAGAAAATATGAAAAAAAGTAAATAATAACGGAATTGTTCATTTTGCTTCAAATAATTTGTAAAAGGGTGTAGCTTACATACCGCCCAATAGGCTAGTTCGTTTTGCTTCAATTAATTTGTAAAAGGATTTGTAAAAGGATGTAGTTTACATACCGCCCGATAGGCTAATAATATATGTTACTCTGCTGTTATAATAGAATACAAAAATGCTGTTTTTTGTTTGTTTGCTTGTTTTTCACAAAAGTGTATTGCTGGTAACTTTTTTTACTATGAAAACTTATTGCTGGTATTTTTTTACGATAAAAAATTATTTTTATACCATGCTCTGGTTTTCTACTGAAGCATCGAAGACACGTCTTGTAACATTTCCTGGTACCACCAGATAACGTCTCCCCATCTCGATCGACTTCCGGTGTGAAAACTGCTACAGACTGTGCGCGTCCAGACTTGAGTTTCAAAGCTACCTCTGAATCGATTGAGGAATTGCTAAACAAAATCTTCTTCGGATCACCATGACAATTTATTTATTTATCTATACCTATTTTACTTCCTGTCTTTTGCTTCCTAGATAAAGGAAGGCTTACGGTGATATCGCTTTGAAAATACTGTTCTTTGTATGATCACCGAAGTTAAGCAACGTAGAGCTTCGTCAGTACCTAGGTATGTGACAGATTCTGAATAGTCTGGATGTGCGAGTGGTGTAATGGATAACGGTACGGAATTGGAAATAGGCTCTCCGAGTTCGAATTCCAGTCAGGTTCGTTATGTTCACTTACGCGCAAATACCTTTTGGAAAGGTAGGGATCTACTTCTTCTCCCCCATCTATGGGTTAATTATTAAGACTTGTATTAGTAAATCTTTATTATCTTCAAACAATTCTTACAAGCTGAAAATATTTTCTGGTTTTAAATAAGCTGCAAAGGGTTGATAAGCCGTAAAAAAAAACAAATCAATCACGATAACAGAATCTCTCCGCAGATTTTGTTTCTTTATTATCTGTGAATTACCATGCATTAATAAGAAAGGAAATAGTGTGGTTTCTGGTTGCCTTCTCTATAGATTAAATTGTCATTCTCCTATGTTGGTTCTCACTCAAGTTTACTCTACTTTTTAATCCATAGCTGAAAAGTGGAAGAAATATTAGGTTCCTATTTTTTCCAAGGTATTTATGCGAAAGTAAACGCTACTGTCAAGGTTGTGATTTGAACTCGGCTCGCCAATTACACTTTTCGCGTTGCTACCAGCATATTCTTATTTCTGAACGGTAATGTTAATAATGATGATAATAACAGTTACAGGAAATATTCGACATTCATTGAGCGAATACTTCGATTAGAACGAGTTCGTATTCCAGTTGGGTTCGTTACATTCACTTGGTAAAGGTATGAATCCATCTCTTCTTATATCCCCAGCTATGGATAAATTATAGCCTTTGGTAGTTAACTGTCTAGGAGAAGGATAACTCCGAATTAAAAACTTCCAACTTTGGGTTTAATAAACTCATCAAACCGCAATTGCAATTGGTAAAGCTTAGCGAGTATGACTAGATCTCTGAAGACATGGTCAATCAGGTAGAGGTTGTTTAACATGAGCGACAAGGCACTGAATAGTTTTGAAGAGAATATAGGATGACATAACATTTAATAGCACAATGGTTTTTGCTTTATGTGACGTCCCCTTCCACAGCCTCCGCTCGCTCCTCGCTGCTTCGTTCGGGTGTCGCTGCTCTAAACGTGACGTCCGCCTGTCTGCGTCAGTCGTGTTGTCCCGTCCCGTGACGATCAACTGGCTTGGTATTGGTCGCGGCACCGAAATGTGACGTTCTAACCTTTTGGGGATTCGGATGGGAATCTGGTTAGATTCGATATCAGCCTCGTCGTTCCCAACTCGCTTCCAACGTCTGGTTACCAAAGTAACTGCGTTGATCTCCAGTCCGCCTACCCACGTTGTGAATTGATCTTAGGCAGACGAAATCAATCAGTCGTTGGGGCCGCAATGCAAATTGAGTTCAAACGAGAGTGGTACCACACAAATATGCATAAAAGAAAAGAAAATGATAACTCAAAAGTTCAAGGTATCAAAAAAAAAAGGATAACAATACTTTATATCTGGTTGCTGGATACATAGGACTGCGTCCATCTCCCGATCCGCTATATGGATTGTGACACGTTGTTTTTGTTAGGTGAGTTTTAACATCTTAAGTTGTCTGTTCTTTAAGAAATTGGTTCTTGGTGTGTCTTCAGGCGATAGTCGAAAAACTTATTTTGGTGGTATGGATCTAAGTCGCTCTTCAAAATAAATTGTTCTTGGATTGAAGATGAGTTCGGAAGTTGCGCGAATCTTAGTCAGCTGATGCGTGGCCTGCTTCTACTAAGCCCTCTGGACTGAACTCTTCTGAACTGAACTCAACTGATTTTTGCTCGCTGCGACTTTGCTTATATGGACGCCGACCAAAACCGGGGTGGGTTTGTCGGGGTTGGAGGTTCCTCGATAATTCTAAATCCATATCCACTTCTTTTATTTTTGGTTAGAAATTTTCCACTCCTTTCCATTTTTGGAAGTCTTCTATTACTCCCACCTTCTCTTATTCTCATATGGATATCTCACCATACTTCAGAGGGGCGTCAACGGGTCCCCCCACTTCTTCGTAGCAACTTCTCATACCTATCCTCTAAATGGGCGGCGGCGGCTTCCCCCCTTGCGTCACGTGATCACCTCCGCCTGGCCCTCGTTGTCATTCGGCCAATAGCGTCCAGCCGGGTGGGTGTGATCTGGCTAGCTTTGTTTTAGGAAAAAAAATATATCTTGCTCAAAAAAAAAATTATCTTTTTCTTTTCCTTTTCTTTCCTTAATCGCAGCTCTCTTCCCCCAATGTCACCTGGGATCTATCAATGCCAATTATCAAGTGGGGTAGTCGTCTAGCGAAACACAGTCGACCGAAAAAACAGTTCCATTGTCCTAGCCGTATTTGCATTCTTGGTGCCAATTTCTGATAACATAGTTTTATTATCCCAACCGAATTCTAACACCCATAGATGTCTTGTCAAAACGGCCAAGGCATGACCCAGGGTTGGCTTCGTGTGCGGTTAGCAGACGACCTATTAAATCCTTTCCCGACAATATTGTTTGCCCCCTCTGACACAGTTATTTTTTCTTATCTATCCAAAGCTCTGTATTCACCTGTTCTTTGTCAGAAAGTTCTACGACACTGGTGGTCAGAATTTTCACCATCTTTTCCATTATCAAAATAACATTGTCGAATTGTCTCGGAATTTTAGCTAGCCGGCCTGTGGTTTGTTAATTAGATGTTCGCCAGCATTAAGTGGCTGTTCTCTATCCCCGATAACACAAGTCCGCCACCAGAACATAGTCGATTTTCTTATCCATTTAGAATTTTTTCTGCAATGGTAATGAAACCTTTCACCATTTGCTACTTATCAAAATGACATTGTCAATGTCCCCGGTCGTGGGTGGCTTCTTTTATCATCTAAGCTTAAGTCTCACCTCTCTTTTCCTTTCTTTCCTTTCTCTTTTTCCTTTCTTTTTTTCCTTTTTTCTTTTCGTGCCCTTAAATGTTGTCACAATTATTAAGAGACGACTTTGAATCCAATTCCGGAGTTTTTTGAGTTAATTCCTTCTATTCAGCTTGTCAAGATTAAAGATCTATTATGATGGCTTTTCCAGACGTCAAATTAAATCTTGATTTGGTTTGGTTTGCTTTACGACATATCAAGCGATAGGGTCATTTAATGCCGAAATTTAATTTTTGGGGAAGCATTTTAAAAGAAAATGTACTGCTGGTAATATTTTTCTTACAAAAATGTGTTGCTGGTAATTTTTTTTCTCACAGTAGTGTATTGATGGTAATTTTTATTACAATGAAAATGCATTGCCAGTATTTTTACTATAAAATTTGTTATACTTTCATACTCTTTTGACCGAGTTTTGAATTAACTATTTACCCATAGCTGGTACCCTAACAGGTACTACCACTTGGGAACAAAAGCAATTAAGAGGTGCTTACACGCTCCTCAAAAACTCTTGATCATGTACCGGATCTAGTTTATCTGCATACCCAGGATGACCATAGTAAAGCCTCCTATGAATTAAATATTTGGTTCAGTATTAGAATCGGTTTGACATAAAAACCAAACTGTTTTTAAGGTTAATGCTAAAATATAGTTCTTATTTTCTTTCTGTAAAAAATGACAAAAAAATGAAGAGTTTCATTCCTGGTCTGCAATACGCTGCAAATGGTTACATGTTGTTCACGATTCTTTGAGAAAATCCAATGATGAAAACCATTAACTTTCCACAGATTTCTTTTCAATTTGATTAACATATTCTAGTATATTTGAATACAATGTATTTTTGTTGGGCTTGTCAGTTGTCGAAGGGATATATTCGTGTTGATAGGACGTATAGTAATAGTAGTTGATAGAACTGCAGATGCATGGGAACATCTTTAAACAAGAGAATATAAGAATGGAATGCATTATGAAATGGACAAAGTCCGTCAATTATTTTAAGATATTTATTTTTTATGTTTATACATTTTTTTTATAGATACAAATATTTAAGTAAATGCTCTGTTTATAATAAATAGTATTAGTGACATTTACGGGTTGGATGTCATTAATACTGTTTATTATAAACAGAGCATTTACTTAAATATCTGTATGTATAAAAAGAATGTATAAACATAAAAAAATGTCTTAAAATAATTGTCGGACTTTGTCCATTTCATAATGTATGACGTTATTTGTTTACATTTGGATACGCATCGAGCAGATATGAATGTACCGTAAGAAAATCATGGAGAATAAAAATAAAATCGACCCTGCTAACCGAAACGCTCCTCTGTGGCTAAATCGGTAAAGCACGTCAGGCTATATGATGGTTCCTTATAGGATACATGTTCGCTTCCTTATAGGATACGGGTTCGGAGGACGCATATTTTCTATGAAAATTTTTCGGACATTCAAGCCGGTAAATGCCATTAATACTGTTTATTATCAACAGGGTATTTATATTTGTATCTATAAAAAGAACGTATAAAAATATTAAAAGAATGGAAATACGAACAATTCCATGCAATTAACAAGAATTTTTTATTCCTTGAACAATGTGCGGATGGTGTAATGGATATCGTCTTTGGTACAAGAAATCGGAGAGACGGGTTCGAATTCCACTCGGGTTCCTTACAATCACTTAACCGTAAATACACCTGGAAAAGGTAGAAATTCATCCCTTCTCCCCACATCAGCGAGATAGATGGGATCTTATACACTTGGTTGGCAACCGCTACTGCAGAAAGAAAGGGCATCCTACTGCGGGAAAATCGTCTACCTAGTGAATTATGATACGAAAGAGACATGGTTACTCAAGCGGATATCGCGTATGGGTCTTAAATGGAAAGAATAAAAAAAGCATAAATGAAGGCGACTGTTTCGTGGGTGCAAGTTTCATGTTAAAGATTGCGGCAGATTGATATTTGAGAAGAGATTTTTATTGGTTTGGTAGATTTATGAGGCATGCCTGTGTGACGTCAAGTACAATTAAGGCATTTTTATGCTGTATATTTTACAGTGTTGTGTTCAATGTGACATAGATATCATTACAGAACAAAGACACTCTCTATCTCAAAGACATCTCGTCGAATAAATACACTGAAATGTTTCTCCATTGAGAATAACCGCTAAATTTCCCAAAGTGCATTACCTACACTGTAGAGCGCCATAAATTTGCATATTTAGTTTTATTATAAGCAAGTATTTTCTTCCAACCAGGTTTGCCGTGCGACATTACGTACTTTTACGCATGTCTCCACACCGATATTATTTCATTGTTTTTATTTAATAACTTATTTTGTTCTTTCAACATTATTATTGCAAATGTTTCGTTCTCGATTTAATAACAATTATGCGATTCCACTTTAAAATGTTTAGATGTTTTAAAACTAATACTGAGATAACCTTAACTTCCTCTTTTGTATAGTTTATCGTTTATACCCCATATATATCTTGAAAGGGTAGTACAATTTATATTTTATATATATATATATATATATATATATATTGTGGTTATAATACATTTACTTCAAATGGTCTATCAATTGAACCGATATTAATTTGGTCCGTGAGGCATTCAAATCCAACAGTTGCTAAATAAACCACACTATGTGTTAAACCTTTGCAATTATGGGAGCATATATCTGGTTTTCTGTAATTTCATATGCTTCTTTCCATCTTATATTCTGGATACAAAATATTATTGCTTCTTATCCTAGTAATGGAATAGTATTTTTATTGATAGTTTCTTATCATAATATAGTAATATTATATATATTTGTTAATTTCAAATATATAAAGATTGCCGAATGACAGTAGTGTATTAGTTAAGTTTCAAAAACATAGAAGAATTCTGGTATGCTGCATAATTATAAAACAAAATTACTTTTGGTGCAGTTCAATATTTTTAAATATTTTAGTGTGCCGATATCAAACGTTATTTGATAATTTTTAAGCGATCTCTGTAATTATCTCGAAGTGAGAATGGACGGAGAGAATGTTGATATATCTATAATTGGTGGTCGCGTTCAATTTTCGTTTACAAATAGTTTTAATGATCTGTGAAAAATAGAAAATGCATTTTTGTTATATTCTGTGAAATATTTTTAACGCTAAATAACTCTAATCACAGTCTTTGATAATTTTAGAGAATCTCTGTAATTATCACCAAGTTTGAAGAATCAAATTACATTGCTATGTTTATAACATTTGTTTCACTTCAAATGACGCTTATATATAACTCACTAATAACAAACAAGACTTAGAAGCAAATATAGAATGTATTTCAAAAATACATTTTCACAGAATATTTAAAACCAAATATTACTGTCCCAATTGTTATTGATATTCACTGACAATTCTTTCATGGCCGAATGATACTACAGCCTTATTTAAGTTTCAAAAACATACACGAATTCTGGTGTGTTCCATAATTATAAAATAAAAATACACTTCATGCACTTTTTCTTCTAACTAGCTTTGAATGTTTACACCTTTTCTTCAAATAAACCTAACAGACATAACATTCCTGTTTTTGTTCTATGCTTTAAGTTATTATTTATTTATCGCGTGTTTCTTTCATCTTAATAATAGCATTTATTTACATCTCTTAATAGTAATCAGATGTCTTGAGTTGTCTGAATTTCTTAAATGAATTTTTATCAATTATTATTATTTTTTACTAACATTTCTTTCATTTTATTTCTCTTGCTTATTTACATCAAGTAGTAATAAGATGCAATATTCTTAAGTTGTCTGATTTGCTTAAATGAAGCATTGTCAATCATTATTCATTTTTGTCTCGTATTTCTTTCATTTTATTTCTCTTGCTTATTTACATCAAGTAGTAATAAGATGCAATAGTCTTAAGTTGTCTGATTTGCTTAAATGAAGCATTGTCAATCATTATTCATTTTTCTCTCTTATTTCTTTCATTTTATTTCTCTTGATTATTTACATCAAGTAGTAATAAGATGTAATAGTCTTAAGTTGTCTGATTTGCTTAGATGAAGCATTGTCAATCATTATTCATTTTTGATTCGTATTTCTTTCATTTTATTTCTCTGGCTTATTTACATTAGTAATAAGATGCAATAGTCTTAAGTTGTCTGATTTGCTTAGATGAAGCATTGTCAATCATTATTCATTTTTGTCTCGTATTTCTTTCATTTTATTTCTCTTGCTTATTTACATCAAGTAGTAATAAGATGCAATAGTCTTAAGTTGTCTGATTTGCTTAGATAAAGCATTGTCAATCATTATTCATTTTTGTCTCGTATTTCTTTCATTTTATTTCTCTTGCTTATTTACATCAAGTAGTAATAAGATGCAATAGTCTTAAATTGTCTGATTTGCTTAGATAAAGCATTGTCAATCATTATTCATTTTGTCTCGTATTTCTTTCATTTTATTTCTCTTGCTTATTTACATCAAGTAGTAATAAGATGCAATAGTCTTAAATTGTCTGATTTGTTTAAATGAATCATTGTCGATCATTATTCATTTTTGTCTCGTATTTCTTTCATTTTATTTCTCTTGCTTATTTACATCAAATAGTAATAAGATGCAATAGTCTTAAGTTGTCTGATTTGCTTAAATGAAGCATTGTCGATCATTATTCATTTTTGTCTCGTATTTCTTTCATTTTATTTCTCTTGCTTATTTACATCAAGTAGTAATAAGATGCAATAGTCTTAAGTTGTCTGATTTGCTTAAATGAATCATTGTCAATCATTATTCATTTTTGTCTCGTATTTCTTTCATTTTATTTCCCTTGCTTATTTACATCAAGTAGTAATAAGATGCAATAGTCTTAAGTTGTCTGATTTGCTTAAATGAAGCATTGTCAATCATTATTCATTTTTGATTCGTATTTCTTTCATTTTATTTCTCTGGCTTATTTACATCAAGTAGTAATAAGATGCAATAGTCTTAAGTTGTCTGATTTGCTTAGATGAAGCATTGTCAATCATTATTCATTTTTGTCTCGTATTTCTTTCATTTTATTTCTCTTGATTATTTACATCAAGTAGTAATAAGATGCAATAGTCTTAAGTTGTCTGATTTGCTTAGATAAAGCATTGTCAATCATTATTCATTTGTATTTCTTAGATTTATTTTCTTGCTTATTTACATCAAGTAGTAATAAGATGCAATTAAATTGTCATTTTTTAGATAAAGCATTGTCAATCATTATTCATTTTTTTTCATATTTCTTTCATTTTTTCTCTTGCTTATTTACATCAAGTAGTAATAAGTTGCAATAGTCTTAAGTTGTCTGATTTGCTTAAATGAATCATTGTCGATCATTATTTCTTTTTGTCTCGTATTTCTTTCATTTTATTTCCCTTGCTTATTTACATCAAGTAGTAATAAGATGCAATAGTCTTAAGTTGTCTGATTTTCTTAGATGAATCATTGTCAATCATTATTCATTTTTGTCTCGTATTTCTTTCATTTTATTTCTCTTGCTTATTTACATCAAGTAGTAATAAGATGCAATAGTCTTAAGTTGTCTGATTTGCTTAAATGAATCATTGTCAATCATTATTCATTTTTGTCTCGTATTTCTTTCATTTTATTTCTCTTGATTATTTACATCAAGTAGTAATAAAATGCAATAGTCTTAAGTTGTCTGATTTGCTTAGATGAAGCATTGTCAATCATTATTCATTTTTGTCTCGTATTTCTTTCATTTTATTTCTCTTGCTTATTTACATCAAGTAGTAATAAGATGCAATAGTCTTAAGTTGTCTGATTTGCTTAAATGAAGCATTGTCAATCATTATTCATTTTTGTCTCGTATTTCTTTCATTTTATTTCTCTTGCTTATTTACATCAAGTAGTAATAAGATTTAATGGTCTTAAGTTGTCTAAATTTCTCAAATGAATCATTGTCAATTATTATTATTTTTTTAATAATATTTCTTTCATCTTATTTCTCTTGCTTATTTACATCAAGTGGTAATAAGATGCAATAGTCTTAAGTTGTCTGAATTGCTTGGATGAAACATTGCCAATTATTACTAATTATTGACTCGCATTTCTTACATCTTATTTCTCTTGCTTATTCACACCAAGTGTAATAGTCTAAAATTGTTTGGATGTTTTAGAAGAAGCCAATCATTATTAATGTTTGTCTCGTATTTCTTTCATTTTATTCCTCTTGCTTATTTACATCAAGTAGTAATAAGATGTAATAGTTTTAAGTTGTCTGAATTTCTCAAACGAATCATTGTCAATTATTATTAATTTTTTAATAGTATTTCTTTCATCTTATTTCTTTTGCTTATTTACACCGAGTAGTAATAAGATGTAATATTCTTAAATAAATAATTATCAGTTATTTTAATTTTTAATTTATATTTCTTTAATCTTATTTCTCTTGTTAATTTAAACCAGTTAGTAAAATGTTTAATAATTTTATATTCTTTGGATTTCTTAGGTATACATTTTTTTTTTAAATATCATGTTTTAGTGTAGTATTCCTTAAATTTTATTTCTTTTGTTTATTTACACTTAAAGCTGTTATTCTACGACAAGGATTGAATACCACGTGTAGATATAGAGAATAATATTGTTGTGAAATTCGAACACACACTTCTTGATTATATCATTTCACAAATTTTTTTCCTACGATCATTCGGAAGCTGATGTTATTATTTGTTTTTTTGTTGTTTTTTTTAACCCAATGTGTGGTTGCTGAATTGATCCCGAGCTGACCCTACTATCAGTTTTTCTATCATTAAGCCGGATCAACAAGCTTAGGGAAAATATACAAAGCCACGTGAACAAACTATATTCAATAACATGTATACAACATGACCCTTGTTCATTCTTCCTAGTCTGGCCGAGATCTTTTCGGAGAACATATTCCGTGAATAATTTCTTAAATTATAAGTTGAAGCGTTGATAACTATAATAAATATTAATAGTCATGGAATTTATTTTTGAACATTTCATCACAAGCAAGAGAATAATGCCACTAGGATGCAATGGCAAAATGGGAAAGAAAGAGAAGGAGAAAAATTTATTAAGGAGAAAGGACAATAAACGAACAGGAATCAGGAAGACAGAAGATGGCGATAGGCGTTGGATTTAAACTTTTGAAGAGTGTCGTGTTCAGGGAAGCAAGAATTCGGAAGGTATCTGCACGGCCTAGAAACTATTAGAGTAGAACCTATGCTTGCGTCTAGCTTGTTGAAAAGTATAACAGTTACGCCTAGCTCTTAAACTTATAGCTCACTTACATTCCTGGAATGCAACTAAAATTAAGATAAAGAGAAGCCCTAGTCAAAAAGTCATAATGGTTGACAATGCCTCATCTAAAAAAGATTCAATACAATATTAATATTAAGTGTATAGGATGAAAATTATACCAGTCAAAATTAATAATAATAATAATAATAATAATAATAATGATGATGATGATGATCTAAGTATGACGATAAGCTATATCCGGTAGCAAGCATTCTGATTGGGATATCTTTTTTTCCTGAGCGTGGAGCCACTTCTTAAATGCTCTTGTTCTCAGGTCCACTCGGATCCAGAGTGGTAGCACTTGCTAGGGTTCCAGTTATGGGAAAATAGTGAAACTCCAAACTAGAGTCGGATAATTCTGAAAGTATAAATATACCGGCAATACATTTTCATAGTAAAACGTACCAGCAATACATTTTCATAGTAAAAAGTACCAATACATTTCATAGTAAAAAATACCAGCAGCACATTTTCATAGTAAAAAAGAAAAATACCAGCAATACACTTTCATAGTAAAAAGTACCAGCAATACATTTTCATAGTAAAGAAATACCAGCAATACATTTTCATAGTAAAAAGTACCAGCAATACATTTTCATAGCAAAAAATACCAGCAATATATTTTCATAGTAAAAAGTACCAGCAATACATTTTCATAGTAAAAAATACCAGCAATACATTTTCATAGTAAAAATACCAGCAATACATTTTCATAGTAAAAAAATACCAGCAATACATTTTCATAGTAAAGAAATACCAGCAATACATTTTCATAGTAAAAAAATACCAGCAGTACATTTTCTTAGTAAAAAGTAAAGCAATACATTTTCTTAGTAAAAAGTACCAGCAATACGTTATTGGAAAAAAGAGAAAAACTATTAGCAATACATTTTTGAAAAAAAATTACCAATGCTCCCAAGAAAGTTAAATTTCGGTATTAAATGACCCATAAGGTGTTGATGTGCTGTTAAACCAACCAATCAAATTAAACCTAATATCTAAAAAAACAAACCTAAAAAACACTTAAAAAGATGAGAGTTTAACGTCTTTTTCACACTAGCATAGCTACTACTAACAATTCTTTATAAGTAAAACTATGACATTCAATCAAATAAAGAAAATTTCAATTGACTTATCTGTTCATCTGACTCAAGCTTTTACATTGAAACTCTCGTCAGGGCCAGATATTTGAGAAATCTATTGAACTTTTCAAGGTATATGTTTACATATATGATAGGTTAGTATGTATATTTAATGATATTTAAACACAAATAACCGTTACTAAATTAAAATCTTGCGACGTTTCTAACGAAACTATATCCTGTTATGAATTTGAAAGTTTTAATTAGCGTTCGTTTCTTTTGGAATGAACTATGATAATAGGTTCAAAAGATTTATCAAGAATTTGGCCCTGGGGAGAATTTCGGGGCGAAATTCTTGAACGGTCTAACAAAAAATGAAAATGATATCAGTACTAAATGTATTAGATAAAAATAACTTAAAATTAAGATGTAAAAATTGATATTTAAGAAAGTTATTCTAGTAAAACGTTGTCAGCACTTCATCTAAAAAATAAAAATCAAGATAATATCAACAGTAAATCTATTAGATATAATCAGGAAGAAAATGAAAGAAATAATAGGAATGCTTCATCCAATAAAAGCTAGTCATGTATCTTAAACGATAATGTCCGTACGTTTGCCGGTCGAGATTACTGGACAGTGAGCCTAGAATCACCGTTGCAATGTGTGGGCATTCGGCGATGGTGTATGGAGAGCTTGTGTTGGGTCGACAATGACTACCGACTCCCGGCCAAACAGACAAGATCCAGGGAAAGGCAGGACATGTTTGGCACCGGCTAAATATCTGGAGGCCGGAAGGGTCCCATTATGATTTTCGGTTTAAATTTACTTCCATAGTCATTTCCATGTTTTTATATGAACATGAGGAAGGGGAGTTTGAACTCCGTTTTCCTTCTCCTAGACGGATTACCATTTAGGGTTTGTCGGAGTTAACTCCTCCTTTAGTTCGTTAACCCTTTCACCAGGGGTCTCTCTTCCCTGGCTATAAATAGTCGCTGACCCTTCGCCTCTTTCACTTTTTCCTCAGGCTTTCAGCCTTACCACCTCGCAGATGTAAACTCTCACAGAGATAGCGTTTCCCAAATGCTGGAAACACGCTAAGCACAATACACGTACGGACGAACACTCACCACACACACACACACACACACACACACACACACACACACACACACACACACACACACACACACACACACACACACATATATATATATATATATAATATTCACACACACACTCTGTCCATGTAACTTGTTATTAATACATATATTTGTATACATATATTTATCGTTCTTTTGTTTGTTTTTCTTTGCCTTCTTTGGACTTAATTAAAGTCCAACTTTCTCATGTAGTTCGACAGCCTAGCAGGAAAATCTTAACCCCACATGTATTCTTCTACTTCTAACAACAACATCACAGCCACGGTCCACTACAGGTTAAAAAAAACCTGAATCGTCATTGTGATCTAAACTATCGCCGGAGGAAAAAAAAAAAAGGATTCATGAGTTTCTTAAATCAAAATTTGCACTAGGTTCATTGATTTCTCATTCTGCACCGTTAACCATTACGTCACGCAGTTATCAAAGTATCGCTGTTGACAATACAGCAAGTGTCTGATATGTTACTACGCGGTTTCAGTGGTAAGCTTATTTAAAAAGTATTACAGGTGATTTCATATCAAAATTCTATTTTCATAGACGATCGGTATTTACATCGTCTATTTCAAAATTTCGTTTCAGAATCAAAGGCGAAGTATCAAACGATTCATGTTTAGGTCAGAAGAGGTCAGATAGCATACAAATTGGAATCATCAAATCATTTACCCTGCAAAATAAGGTCAGCAGACACTATAGAAAACGGCATTATATCTACTAGCAGCTATCTTACATATTTATAAGACTAGTATTCGTCCTTGCTTTGAATATCTGGTCTGGTGCTCCTGCTATATATTTAGAGATTCTTGATAAAAACCAAAGAATCTGCAATGTTATTGGTCCTGATCTAGTATTGCGGCTTCAGTCTCTTTTCCACTTTCCTAATGTAGATCTTTCCTGTGCTTTTTCTATAAATACTTTCGTGGTATTTGTTTTGAAGAACTTTCATACATGGGGTTTTAATTTTTAAATGTTGTTATTTTTATCCCCACTAAATTGTACATAAGGAAACAAATTAGGACTTCATAGAGATATTATAGTAGCTGTAGTAAGAATGGTAAATAAAAATGTGTCGTTTTGGTGTAAGGAATACTGTGGTATATTTGGGTCTGTACTTTTGGTTAGCTAAGTTTAAGATAAGAGAGACTGAAAACGGTTCTTTCCCCAACCATTTTTGTATTTGCAATATAAATATTACTTTCTTCAATTGGATTTAGACTTTATAAATCTAAATCACTGTACTAGATTGGCGGCAATGTCTCATTAATTTACAGCTAAAATGGTTAGATATAACTGTAAGTTTTATTCTAAAACTTTCTTCTATCGCACTTCTTACTTGTGGGTGCGCATCAGGCCTCTCGCTTCCCTTAACTTTGATCTACAAAAATTTAAATGCAATGTTATTCGCTATCTTCTGTCTTAATTCTCGTTGTTTTATTCTCTTCTCAAATTAATAGGATATCTTATCATGTTCTCTAACAATCAGTAACTGCTTGCTTCTTAGTAGCTTTATTGCCTTGCTTGGGGTGAAATGATTAATAAAAGAAGCTAAAATAGGGTCAGCAGACCCTATAGAAAGCGGTTTCTTATCTGTCAGCTAAAATGTGGGAAAGAGACCAAATACAGTTGTATGTTTTTTGTTATTCTTTTGATTGAAGATATTGCTGCAATTTCTTCCCCTGTGCGACTATTTTTCGACCATCGTATCAGGCGTAGACATTTTCATTCAACTCCTCCCGATAAAATCGCTAATGCAAAGTCTCTAAAGTATTCTTTCGTTCCATGTATATTTCCTGGCGCAGTTGTGGGATAAAATTCAGTTGCAAAGACTTGAAGTAATTCCCAGAGATTCAATGGTGAGACTTTTGGTTAAGATAAAGAGAACTGCTTCATTTTTTTTTCCTTTTATTTTTTAATGTTTTTTTTTCTTCAAATTCTGCTGTATGCAACTAAGCAAGGTTTCACTCTCTAATCAAACACACCAAACATAGCTTTTAATTGAAAGTTGTACGTAGATAAATTCTCATGAGATAGAAACGATCTGTTTGCGCTTTAGGATGAAAACGATTTCATTAAGTATAGAGTTTATTCGATAAAAGCGAAAATCTTACTTTGAAGATTTTTTTAATGTTATATAACTGAGAATATTAATTCATTAAATCACTAAAGTTGTTTGATTTCTGAGATAGAGTATTGTTCTAAAACTTTGCATGTCATATTCATCTTACGTGGTCGGCGCTTGATCTGATATAGCCAAGGAAGCGTAATGGACACTATTTACATTATTCAGACTATTGTTCCCATCTTTGATACTATATTAATCACAACGTTTCGGCCGTTGTTAGCTCCGGCCTTCTTCAGTTGTTTAGAATATGGAAATATAGACAGATACTGAAACGTAGTGGTTAAAAAAGAGTAAAATCTAGTTTCTTAATTCTGTTTCTTCCTTGAAATTCTGGATAACATATTTTAGTAGTAGTAGTTGTAATAGGTTGTAAATCTAAAATGCTTTCATTATTAAATTTGTTACCGTTTTTATTTTCTATTTCTATCATTAATTTTAAATCTTATTTCCTATTTCTATCATTAATTTAAAATCGGCGATTTAAATCGAACTTATTCCGATAATTAATCAAGAAATCCCAACAAAGCGATACAAAACAAAAACCGAATCAATTATCCAGAAGATCGTTTAATGTGGGCAACGCTTTATCCAATTCAGTACACTCTTGGGTATGACGATGAGCTACCTCCGGTAGCAAGGCCTGTGATTCGCAGATTGGAGGTCTTGAGGAGAGTGGAACCACCTCTTAATCAATGTTGCCCCTGGGTCCAATTTCGCCGGGCGTGGTAGCACTTGCTAGCTTCCCAGCTATGGGTAAATAGTGGCGCACCTCACGAAAACAAAATATTATGAAAATATAAAATACATTTTTATAGTAAAAATATCAGTAATATATATATATATATATATATATATATATATATATATATATATATATATATATATATTTCCTTTTCTTTTCAGAGATATAGACAGATACTGAAGGATCGGATAAATATGGCAACAAAGATGAGGACAATAGTCCGAATAATGTAAATAGTGTACATACCTCATCTCAGAGATAGAGACAAATACATTTTTATATATAAGAATAGTGTTAAGAAAATTAAGGTGGAAAAAAAACAATGAGAATCTGTTTAAATGTGTGTCAATATGTAGTCCAGACAATTTCTTTCACTTTCCTTATGTTTCTTTTTTTAACATTTTTATTTTTAAGTTTCCTACATTGTGATCTTTCTTGGCAGATTTTCTATTGTCACAATAACAAGACAACTCTTAAAAAAATTTCAATGTTACATTTTTCAACGTTTTCCTGTCTATGCATTATTATAACAATAGCTTGCGTTTTCATGCCTTTACTCTTCATACACATATAGAATGATCTTCCAAGCGTAGCTTAGATATGGCACAAAGTAAGAATGTGACCGAAAGTAAGTGGCACCCAGTGAGGATCTAACTCACTACACAGTCGTAATTGTTCTAACGAGACATACTTGCTAACCACTGCGCCATGTCGAGGTGCCTTATGGTGATTTTCCAAGTGGTGCTTAGATGCAGCGCATGGCCCAAACTATGGGGCACCTGTAAGAATCGAACTCCTACTCAATCATAATTGTTCTAACGAGACAAGCTTGCTAACAATTACACCAGATCGAGGTGCCCTAATTATTCTCTAAGCCTAGCTTAGATGTGGCACAAGGCCGAACGTAAGGAGCACCCTCTGAAAATCGAACTCACAACTCAGTCGTAATTGGTCTTGCGAGAAAAGTTTGTTAACCAGTATACCACGCCAAAGTGCGTGGTGTATATATATATATATATATATATATATATATATATATATATATATATATATATATATATATATATATATATATATATATATATATATATATATATATATATATATATATATATATATATATATATATATATATATATTATTTCGAACTAAATATACTAAATGCAGTAAGGATATATATATATATATATAAATATATATTTATATATTATATATATATATATATATATATAAATATACAAAAATATATATATATATATATATATATATATATATATATATATATATATATATCATATTAAAATCGTATAGATTAGATCTATGGAATCTTAAAACATTGTCATTTAAATAGAGAATATTTATCACTTCTTCCTTCCATGCTAGCATGCACCAATGTCTTCAGTAATTTATGACTAGTTTTGTTCATTAGTTTTGGATTCGGTTTATTATTTATTATTCATTTTATAAGTGGTTTAAGTCGAACGGTCCTCCGACAGTTAAAATAAATCTGCGAGTATAACTTGCTTGCTATTATTCTCAGCTAGTCGCCTCGGGCCAAATGTGACAATTCTTCTTGTCATTCCTGCAAGTTAGAATCAGGTAACAGAGTGTCATGGTGTTATGGTTGCAAATTGTTCTCATAAGTCACATTAAACATGTTTCCCGCCCCTGCGCGTGATGCTTTAGCATTCTGGTAGTTTTTAAATGCCGGTCAGTTCCTCCAAATATTTATTCTTCTGTGATTTGAATTCTGAGATGAAGTTTCTTTGTGTAGTTTTCATTATTTTTCTTTTTATCTAAGTGCCTTACATCCGACATACTCGACGACCGTTGCAGCAAACAGCGTGATCTGAAATTAAAAATAACCCATGGCTTGGTATAATAACTGGAAAACTTTTCAAATCATGACAGGGATAGTTTGATATACTAACAGCAAATATTTCATATAACAAGAAAAATGTTTTATATCATAACTGCATTTTTAATGCCATGACTGCAAAGGCTTAGGTACTTCAGTGCAAAATTTGAGATTTTAACAGAAAAAAAAGAAGATTGAGATCGTAAGTGGAAAGAGATGTAATCTATCGATCGGAAGTTTAGAAACCTGTTTGCAAAATGTGGGAAGGTGGTCGAATAATGGATAGCGGCTCAGACTGAAGAATTGGAGAGCCGAGTTCGAATTCCATTCGAATCCATTACATTCACTTACGTGTTAATTCCCTTGGGAAAGATATGAATCATTTTCTCTCCCCAACCAGCTATGGGTAAATAGCAAGACAGACCGAGTTCTGTAGCCTTGGATGGCAACTGGTCTACCGCAGAAAGAAATGGCAACCTACTGCGGGACAAAATCTCCCTCGTCAGTCATGTATCGAAAGATACATGATCGCCTAAGCGTGTATCATGCATGGCACATAACTGACTGATACCAAGTTTATTTTCGTGGTTAAAAAATAGATGTTACGTTAGGAGGGTACTTTTCTTTAATTTTCTGATTTCTCCGAAGGTCATTCCTTTTAAGTGAATAACATCAAGCTTACGACAAAACATTCAACATCCACTGACAAACTGACAACATCAACTGCAATTTCCATGTATGGACACTTTATATACAAATCACATTTTTTTTCTCGTTCTTGGCCGTATATAATCTGTTTGATGTTTCATACACCAAAGAATGGTTTTAGTTTAATTTGTTCGTTGGATTCCGGCTCCCATGAAATGTCTCTCTTTCTTTTTCACATACTTCCTAGAGTCTATATTTTAAAGGCGAGGAAATTACCTTTAAATGTTTCAATTGTACTTAATAACAAACGTAACAAGATCATGGCTGCAAAAAGTTTTAAAGAGAAATATTCTTAATCTTAATTATAAGAAAATCTTTGATTATCGTGAAGAAGATTTTAATTTTTCTGCCTTAATTTTCTCAATAATAGACTGTACTGAAATAACGTCTTTATTTCGGCTTGATTTTGACGAAGTGTTTTTACCTTTCAAAATGAATATTTTATTCTGGGAAGCTAAGAATCGATAGCAAGATAACTTGACTATATTGCATAAAAGTGTCTCCTAATTAAATTAATTTCTTAGCTTCTAAATTTGGGGAATCAGTACATTTATTCATGATGCATTGGCAAATTCGAATAAGTTTGGTTTAGTGTGATTTGCTTTGTTTTATGGCATATCAACATCAATGAGTTATTTAATGTCGACAAAATTGTTATTGCTGGTAATATATATATATATATATATATATATATATATATATATATATATATATATATATATATATATATATTTATTCAAAAATGTATTACTGGTAATATTTTTTTTTAAATGTATTGTTAGTAACATTTTTTTTCAAAAATTTATTACTGGTAATATATTTTTTTACAAAAAAGTATTGCTAATAATTTTTTTATAAAATATTTCTGGTATTAAACCCTATTTTTACACTTTGATAGTGCTTTGCCCAAAGCTGGACCCTAACAGGTGGTACCATCCCGGGTCAGGGTGGATCTGGGGATACCAGCAATTGAGGTGGTTCCACGCTTCTCAAAACGTCCTGACCAGAGGGATTGCTGTTGGACGTAGTTTATCGTCATACCCAAGACGGAATTCGAATAAGATTCACTTCTGTAATGCATATAATTTACAGTTTCTCATGTGCTTTTAAAGGTAAATACAAGGCCCAAGATCCCTTCAATGTAGAGGGTTACTGAATTAGCATTTTGAAAGTACAGGATGACCAGTAAATAAAAAACTGCAGTAAATACAGAAAAATGTGAGACAAACTTTGAAAACTGGTGACGACTGATGAGACTGAAAAATTCAGGAAGAATTTCAGCACATTTCATCAATCCCTACGTCGGATGTTCTTCTTTGAAAAGTACGATAACTTGACGTTCAAAATCAGTGAGTTGTTTAGCCATATGAGAAGGGCAAAAGGAAAGACGAAAGTTTACTGCAAATAACCTTTAAATGGCAAGCAATTAATCAATCATAAAAGAACCCATCCGAGTTAAGTAACTACGCGAGAGTCAGATAATTATAGAAGGTCATGAATATTCAAGAAATGTATTCAAGGTTATTCAAGGTCAAGTATTCCTGAAAGATAAAACAGTGATAATAAATTTGCCGCCTTTTTACAGGGCAATTTATCCTAGATTTAAAGACGTTAAGATACTTGTAATAGGCGAAGTATCTTCTAGGTAGTCTGTTACATAACGTAGCGGTTATTGGGAAGATGCTGTTCAAATAAAACGCCCTCCTTACCAATAGAATAAGAACGGAATTACGATGGTTTGCCCCTGTGTATGTGGCATAGTGAGCAAGCTGTAAAGGTCTAAACTGGTGGAACGAAGACATGTATCTCACCAAAATATTTGCCATTGAAAGAGTGACAGAGTAGCGACAAGACTGCAACGTTGTGTCTGTGGGTATGTGGTTACAGAATGGAAAATAATTCATCACCTACAAGGCCGCGTAAACACTTTTGAATTCTGACAAGCCTGGAAAGTGAGGATTTGCCAGCTTCAGGCCAGATGTGGCATAAAAACTCCGCTAGTGACCTGATTTTATTCTTGCGATGTTAGAACGGGGGCAAGAGGAAGCCGATACATTCTAGAGTGGTACAAGTTACCCCCCGTCTTTCCAGCCTCTTCCGATCTGGGGTGACATTGGGTCCAAAAGACTTTCATAGCAACTTCAGTCAGGGAAGAGCTCGGCATGTAAATACCGGTCATCTTCAGATCTATATTATAGTGATTTTCTGAGCGATATTTAGATGTGGCACATGTCCGAAAGCAAGGAGTAACCGGTGAGACTCGAACTCTCTACTCAGTCGTAATTGATCTAGCGAGACAAGCTTGATAACCATTACACCAAGTTCAAGTGTCCACTTGTACTGCATTATAAGTAGTATTTTTTGTCAGTCTTAACAATATTTTCATTAGTTCTGAATTAATTTTCTGGGAGGTAGCATCGTCGGCCAGGAAACGATATTTTTTTTTTATCAGGGCGAGGGATTAGATGTATACATAAAATGCGGGTTGTGTGATGGTTATCGACGTTGAAGCTGGACTCGGTGAGCTGAGTTAAAATTCCATCTTAGTCAGTTGGGTTCTCTTTCCAAATTGTCTTTGAGAAAGGCATAAATGACGTCACACATTAAGAAATAGACAAAGTCCGACAATTATTTTTTAAGACATTTTTTATGTTCATAAGTTCTTTTTATAGATACAAATATTTAAGTAAATGCTCTGTTTATAATAAATAGTACTCACATTTACCGGCCTGAATGTCCAAGATATTTTTATAGAAAATATGCGTGCTTCCACAGGAATCGAACCTGTATCCTATACGGAACCGTCATATAGCCTGACGTGCCTTAACCTATTGGACCAGAGGGGCGTTCGGTTAGCAAGTTTGATTTTACTGTTTTTAAACACAATTCTCTATGATTTTCTCTCGTACATTCATATCTGCTCAATGCGTATCCAAATGTAAACAAATGACGTCACACATTATGAAATGGACAAAGTCCAATAATTATTTTTTAAGACATTTTTTATGTTTATAAAAGGCATAAATATTGATCATCTATGAAAATAGAATTTTGATATGAAATCACCAATAGTTTTCAGGTAGTGATTTAAAAAGAAAATAAGCTTACCACTGAAACTGCGTAGTAACATATCAGACACTAGCTGTATAGCCAGTAGCGATACTTTGATAACTGCGTGACGTAATGATTAACGGTGAAAATCGGCGAAACGAGTTCTAATTTTGATTTCAGAAAGTCATGAATTCTTTTTTCCTCCAGCGATAGTTTAGATCACAGTTCAATTTTTTTTTTTTTTTACCCTAGATGGTAACGTAACCTGCTTTTTCTTTTTTATGTACCATGTCCTTTCAGGGTGTAGACGATCAACGTTCTCCATCTCCCTCTATCCCTTGCAGCTCTCAGTAAGCCCCTTCCCTTTGCTTCTTCACCCTGACCACGTTCTGTCATCCACCTGCTCAAGCTCGGCAGGTATGCCACTTGATGCTTTCCGTTGTCACACTTTCCTTCTATTTGACCCGTGACTATCAGTTTCTCCAGGTCCTCCATTCTCATTGTACGTCCCAGAAACTTTAGCTGCCTCTTTCTGATGTTAAGTATAAGACTTCTCCTTGTTTGTAACCTATCAAGGACCTCATCGTTGCTCACATGCTAGGTCCCTGATATCCTTAGCATCCTTACGGTAAACAGAGCTCAAACTCCTTTTCCTTGTGTTCATATAAAAACATGGAAGCCACTACTTTATATTTCCCATGAAACCATACGAATTCATAAAATACTTGCCTTTTCCCTGATATGATATAGGGATATGACACTTCTGATATGATATTCCTAATGATAATGGTAATATTAGCCGTTTCCCTATAAGGAAACATTTGGCATTCATTGACCGATCATTCGATATTGTTTTAGTTTGAAATTTAAAAATATTTCTTTGAAAACAATTTTTTTCTGGAAAACAGATTTCTCAAGTCCAGTAGCTGTTATCGCTCTTTCCAGTATTGATTGAGGTTTCGTTCCTAACCTTTTATTTGAAGTATTTTGGAATGTTAACGTCTTGATAAGGTGATTATTTTCTCTTCGATTTACATTTTCTATTCATTTTAGTCGTTGCTAATGTTGGTAGTCCTCTAGTGATGTGGTATCTTCCATTTGATACAGTTATTCGTTTGCCAGTCTGTAGCGCCTTCCCACAATGTTTGAAGGCAGATGATCTTTGCTAATGCCCCCAGGTTTCACTCGTTCAAAACCTTTTTCTCCCCCCCAGTTATGGGTTAAATAGCTGAACTGACTGGGTTCTATAGCCTTGGTTGTCAACCAGTCTACCGCAGAAAGAATGGACAACCTACTACGGGAAAAATCTTCAAACGTCCTCTTCCAACATGCCAGCATGTAAGACTAGGCTCATTAAAATTAGCATGAAAATAATATCTCGTGTTGATACGCTGCCTGTAACAGGCGGAGTAAGCGTTTGCTTATATTTATAACTACAAAAGAGACTTTTGCTCATCTGAGAAAAGATAGCTGATCTTTTTGGAATGAATGACGAGGAGAGAAGATTTGGAGAATTTAACACTCATATGATTTACAGATATTAAGAGTAGCATAAGATAACGGCGAGTAACCTACTTAAGAATTTTAAGCAAATAGAGAAATAATTAAAGAGAAATAAAGAAAGAACGTATTGCTGGAGTAAATAAAAGACAGGAAGCTCTAGAGGACCACGTCCTTGGGATCTATGGAACCAATATACACACACACACACACATATATATATATATATATATATATATATGTGTGTGTGTGTGTGTGTGTGTGTGTGTGTATTATGTTATTCAGTGTTACATTAGAAGATGTACATATCCACTACAAATCTGTACATCTTGTTTCAAAATTAAAATTTTTTAACGTTTCATCAGGTGGGAAATCACGATGCTACTAAAATATTTTATTATTAAAATATTTTATTATATTTCATGTAACACGGCACAATAACTAAATATTTATTCCTCTACTTTTTGTATTGAGCCCTGTAATAAAATTAATGTTTTGAACGCAGAAATCTTAATCTTCATTCTTTTACACACACACACACACACACACACACACACACACACACACACACATATATATATATATATATATATATATATTATATTACAGCAAAAATTACCAACATCGGAAATAGTCTATTTCAATCTGTTCTGTATGTGACTATCATCAACCCCTAAGCCATTAAATTCTTTAATAACTAATATTGCTAGGATCCACCCGGATTATAAACCAACGGATCGATTTCTTGTACTATATATATATATAAAGAGAGAGAGAGAGAGACAGACAAAAGAAGAGAAAAAGAAATAGCGAAACAAGCTGAAAGATGTAGAGAGAGTGTTTGTTTCCCAATGATGTATGTTTCATCTGATATTCTTGAAATTAAATGTTGAAAAAAGACAAGCCTTTTCTGTGTATTATGATCAAAAAATGATAGCTAGCATCATCTTTTTCCCACCAAAAAATCATTATTAAAAAATTGTGAAATAGATTTATTAATTCCTGAATTTTATTGGTTAATAAATATATCTTTTAACTTGATCCGATTTTTGCCCCATAAAGAGCGAAACTTAAATTAATAATCTAGTCATCAATATATCGTCCAACGGGAAGTAAATACTGATTTCCCAAATTTTCGTCTACACACAAAAACTTATTGAGTCTTAACTTCCTTTTGTAAATTATTTCTCGTTTTTAAAGTATTTTCATAAACCAGTTTGCATAGACGATGTTATGAAAATGCCAGGCCAGAATTAGACAAATCACTACGTATTTAAGGCTTATGTTCTCAAAGATATACACGCGCTTATCTTTTTACGCTACGCACCCATAACGTAGATTACACCTTTTCTCTACGTACGTTTCACTGTATACTAACACAATTCATTTCTTTTGTGTTGTAAAAAAACATTTTGGCAAGTGACTTTAAGACTTATTTCTTTCAGCTTAAAAGAAAACAAAATTATTTCATACTCAATAATAATATGTAAATGCGAAGTACTGTGTTTGAAGATTATTACTTTTCTTCGAATTTCATACTTTCCTCTCTCTTTCTCTTACTTTATATATATATATATATATATATATATATATATATATATATATATATATATATATGTATGTATGTATGCAAAAGCAATAAATCCTAAAGAGCCAGGAACAATCTACCTAGGTTTCACCTAAACGGATCTTCAGGGTAAGATGGATAAAGAGGAAATGACATGAAACAGTATTTATTGATAAAAAGACTAAAAACTAATTAGCATAAAACAACGTTACAGAAGAAGATAGAGAAAAAATAACCTCTGTACCAATAACCAGGGTTTCCTATGCCCACACCTACTTAAAATCTCAGATCTTTGAAATAATAAATTTTTAGGTGCATTGAAGGTGGCTATTGCTAATTTTTTCTCCATACATAATAAGCAATGCCTATGCTCTGCTTTATACTAATGGCATTTTTTAGTATTTCCCATTTTAAGATTGAGTCAATACCATCTTCCTGCTTAATATTCCATATGTATGTTGACAGGCTAGTGATGTGCTTGCAATTTTCATGCTTAAAGTTACTTAAATGATTGTAGTAACGCTTTTTGAAATTACCTTGGTGGATCCTATGTAAAATTTAACGTTTTTATTACTATTATTAGGTCTATTTCTGTGTATTTCAACTTTATAAACCACGCATTCTTGTTGGCACCTGCCCTTAAATGGGCAGGCATCCTTATTTCTGCAGTTGCATTTAGGGAGGTTGGAGTGTGGCTGTCTATGATTTTTTTTTTCTGTTATATTCATTGTTAGCCATGTTCGGCATATAACTGTTACTTAATTTAACATAATTTTTGTTGAAAATCTTGTACAATAGGTTTGTTGTTTTTTTTCCAACCGAGTATTACCAGTAGTTTAATATATATATATATATATATATATATATATATATATATATATATATATATATATATATATATATATATATATATATGTATCGATTATATTCGAAATCATAGAAACTGTACGATTTCTATGATCGTTTCCTTTATGTGCATCTCGTGCTTCACCAAGAGTACATATGGTTTTGAATTCAAAATTGTTTTTTTCTCCTCGACTTGCTACCGACTCAGGCTGAAGAGCCACACCTGTTCTATTATTTATTTAATAACTGGGCTGGAAGGAGATTATTCATACCTTCCCCAAGCGGGTTTGCACGTAAGTGAATTTGACGAATTTGAAGTTGATTTGAAGTCGAACTCGGCTTTCCGATGTCTCACTAGCAACCACTATCCATTACACCACCCGCACATCACTGAAAGCAGAGGTTTTCAACCTTATTTTAGCCATGGACCACTTTTACTCTTAATTTTCGTTGTTGGATCCCCATAACCATTCGATGAAAAGAAAGTTCATTTTATATTTTTACTAATAGATACGTTTAGGAATTGTATTTTAGAAATAGTAAATGTATATGCTTTATTTTAAATTAAAAATAATTTAATGAAAAATAAGCAGTTATTTAACAAGTTAATTCTATGGATTGGTTTGGTTTGGTTTGTTATGTCTTACGGAATATCAACCTCAATGGGTTATTTAATGCCGACAGAATGTTTAATACTGATAATATCTTTTTAAAATGTATTTCTGGTAAAAAATTTTCCTTCAAAAATCTATTTCCGGTAATATTTTTTCTTCAAAAATATATCGCTTGTAATTTTTTTTTTTCAAAAAAGTATAGCTGGTAATATCTTTTTTCCAAAATGTATTGCTGGTAAAAAATTTTTCTTCAAAAACTTATTGCTGGTAATAACTTTTTTACAAAGTATCTCTGGTATTAAAACCTATTTTTACCCTTTCATATTGTTTTGACCCCAGTTTGGGGATTAACTCTTTGCCCATAGCTGGGACCCTAACAGGTGCTAAACCATCGGGTCAGGGTGGACCTGGGAACACCAGCAATTAAGAAGTGGTTCCACGCTGCTCGAAACCTCCTGATCAGAGGTCTTGCTGTTGGACGTAGTTTATCGTCTTATCCAGGACGCGGACGGAGTTTATCATCATATCCAGGACGCGGACGGAGTTTATCTTCATACCCAGGACGTCAATTCTATGGAACATTGTTCTATTTTTATCATGGTGTAGATTACAGTAGAAATTCCAATTTACGGTTGCAGCAACAGTTCTGAAATTGCTCTATGTACTACTAAAATATTACCGTGGACCTTTAATTTTCTATATTATTTTTTTAGTTTTTTTTTTTGGAGACCCCCTCCCAAAAAAAAATTACATGGACCTGGGCTCCATATGTACCCCAGTTGAGAACTATTGAACCAGAATTGGCTATGGTATCAGATTACAAAATGATTTCAATCTTCTAGGACACCTATATATATATATATATATATATATATATATATATAGAGAGAGAGAGAGAGAGAGAGAGAGAGAGAGAGCAATATAGAAAATAGATAGCAACAACAGTATAGAAATTTGTGGAGAGCCGTGCTCATCCACGTCCTCAAAGAATATGGCGCATGGAAGAAGATGAAGACCAAAGATGCACATAGAAAATTCTCTTAATTAGTGTTCTCTGACTAAAATTATTTCCATCAGTAGAAAAATATTTTTTATCCGTTCAAGATACAAGTTCCACAGCTCAGTAAGGTCATGAGGACAAAACAGGTATTGCAACTAGATTAGTAATAGTGAGATTTGGGCCAAATACCCTGACGGAGCCTATCTCTTTTCAAGCTGCTTTTAAATTCAGACTCTTCCTTTTTCTAAGCTGGTTATAACTTCAAGGCAAGAGAGGTTCTTCCTTTCTTCTAAGCTGGTTATCATATCAAGGCAAGAAGGGTTCCTTAGGTTACAACAATATATATATATATATATATATATATATATATATATAAGGGAAGGAATAGAATAATCAAACGAAGGTTGGTAATGAACGATAATACTTAGCACAAGAACAACACATATAAGATTCGCCAGCGGCGCGTAGAAGTAGTAGTCAACTGCTATAAGTGAGTCAAGTACATTCTACAATGAGTCTCCAACTGCAGGATACCTACCAACCGTCCCATGCGGTGAAATTTGGCTGAGTTTAATTTGGGGTAGCCGACGCCGATATATGAAATCAAGGTGAGCGGGAAATAACTAGCCATTAATACACACTGCTGTCTTCAGATGCTCGAAAATGAGGTGTGGGCGACGTTGTCTGACTGGGATAATATTGGTGACCTGATATTCCCGCAGGGTGGCGCACCATCCCATTTTGCTCTTACTGCGCATGCGTGATTAGACTAACATTTTCCAGACGTTGGATTGGAAGATGCTGACCTCATGAATGGCCTCCAGAGAAGTCCATATCTCACTCCGAGTGATTTTTAACCTCTGGGGTTACACAAAAATGGAGGTGTACAAGAGAAAACGTCGGGCATTGGAGGACTTAATGACACGTACTCAGCAGGTTCTCAATTCCACATGACGTCCTTCGGAAGGTTGCTCACTCCATCTCTGGCCGTTTGAGGAAACTGATTGACGCCACAGGTGCTTACGTTAGAAATATGAAGATTTACTTTCATTTTCCCATGCAATAAAGATGTATCGTTCGTTTCAATAAATTTGTAACAGGAATATGAATTTTATTCCCAATTGTTTTTGTCTACTTACTTTTCATCCACCCTGTATATCTATATCTGTGCAATGAACATGGCTTCTGTATTCGCCCACCCGCACTACGATTACAAAAGTCAAGAGGATGATGATGATGATGATGATGATGAACATGGTCCTATTCTCAGAAATGTTTACTCTTTTGTTATTCATTTTGTCTTTGGGATAATTATTTCTACTTACTTAAACTTGCCAAGCATATTCTCTCTCTATTATGCGCAATGACTCTTTAAAATATAAAGTGATCATGAGTCTCAAAATCTTCCTATCTTCTCTTGCTCTCAACAATACTTGTTTCTATGTTATATTCGTCCTTGGTTTATTGCCTTCATTATTTACTTATACTTGTCAAGCATGTTCTCCCTCTCTTATACGCCATGTCAGTTTAGAATATAGTGAGATCATGGTTCTCCACAGTTTCTTTTTACTTGTTTCTCCCGCCAATACATGCGCCCTTATTATCCTTCCTTTTATTGATGTGTTTGTTCTGCCATCTCTCTCTCTCTCTCTTTCTCTCTAATATGTACCATGTCCTTTCATCATATACTGTGATCATGGCTATCCACAGCTTCCGACATTTTATTGCTCTCAGTAATACTTCTTCCTTTTTTTTGTAGTAGTCTGGAAATGCCCTAGCGAAATGAAAAAGGGTAGTGGAACAGCAAAATGTCTTCCCAAAATTCATAGACATATGCAATTATATGCCATGCGTGATACACGCGTAGGCTATCAGGTATCTTTTGATACATAACTGACGAGGCAGATTTTTTCCTGCAGTAGTTTGCTATTTCTTTCTGCGGTAGACCAATTGCGATCCAAGGTTATAGAACCCAGTCTGTCCTTGGGGTGAGGGGACGGAGAAGAAAAGGATTCATACCGTTCTAGTGGTATTAGTACGTAAGTGAATGTAATGAATACGACTGGAATTCGAACTCGGCCCTACGATTCCTCAATCCGAGCCGCTATCCATTACTGCACCGTGCCTCCTCATAAACATATTAAGAAGCATGAAAATCTCGTTAGAAACAAGGAAAAGAATTTTGAATTGTTATGCAATATGAACCCTTCCGTATGACAGTGACATTTCCGAAGAGATGAAAAGTGGACTTGAGACAACAGAAATGTGGTTCAACAGTAGGATACTGAGGATACCATACAAGCAAAAAAAAGTTTATATTTAAAATCAAAACGAGATATTTGGAACTTCTAAATCACGCAATGAGGAAAAAAGTATTAGAAAATTTGGCACTCACAGAACTTATTGAATCCAAGAGAGACAGAGGAAACCGCTAGTAATGATCTTGTGTAAATGGATCGAAGAACATGCACACATAATGAAGAAAATTCGATTGGTGATTTTGACACTCAGAAGACATATCGAAGGATAAAGAAACAGAGGGAAATAGCAAGTAACCTAATTAACGAGCATGTTTAAATGGATAGCAGAACAGGTACACATCATGAGGATAGAGGGATTAGTGAATTAGATACTCATAGGGCATATTGAAGACAAAAGGATCTCCGGAAAAAATGGCAAGTAACCGATCTCGGATAGTGGATTAACGAGTGAATTCGGATAAGTGGATGTAAGAAAAACAAGGTACTTAACGATCATAAGGAAACAGGATTAGTGAATTAGATACTCATAGGGCATATTGAAGACAAAAGGATCTCCGGAAAAATGGCAAGTAACCTACTTAACGATCTCGGATAAGTGGATGTAAGAACAGGTACACATCATAAGGAAAGAGGGATTAGTAAATTAGATATTCATAGGGCATATTGAAGACAAAAGGATCTCAGGAAAAATGGCAAGTAACCTACTTAACGATCTCGGATAAGTGGATGTAAGAACAGGTACACATCATAAGGAAAGAGGGATTAGTAAATTAGATACTCATAGGGCATATTGAAGGCAAAAGGAACACAGGGAAATAGCAAGCAACTTACTTAACGAGATTAGGTAAATGAATGGAAGAACAGGTACACATCATGAGGAAAGACGGATTGGTGAATTTGACACTCACAAGACATGTTGACGGTAAAAGAGGCAGATGGAAGCAGCAATTAACCTACATAACGAGCTTGTGCTAATGGATAAAAGAAGCAAAGAGAGGGATAGCAAGAGGGAAAACATTGCTACGTGCTACAAAGGATAGGAACTTGTGGAAAGCCACGATCGCACCCGACAAGCAAGAGAATCAAGCACAAGAAGAAGAAGAACATTCAAATGGATGACTGACTAAATTGAAACCAGGTCCTACGACGTCAGCCATTAGCGTCAAATTGATCGTATCTCAGAATTTTCCTCAGACTGACAAACACACATAACCATGGATGTTATATAAGTGACTCGTTTATCTGTTCGCTTCGTTAATTCACCCAACTTAATCTCATTCTACAGGACCCCGTCCTATTAGATATTTGAGTCGTAATTAATCTCGCTCGGTGGAGAACTTATACAACCTCTGCGAAAATATATAAAGATATCGTCAAGTTGGCCTTTCATTATCGACTCGAAAAACAACTGATGCATTCTAAGTTAATGACTAAGAAGAGATTGCCCAGTATATTTACTCAGTTTAATTGTCTTCGGAAAACTCAAACTTTAATAAATGTATATATATATATATATATATATATATATATATGTTAAGAAAAAGACAATTTTATTATATTTTGAACGTTGCATTTTATAGATACAAGTATTTAAGCAAATGACGGTTCAGTATAGGAATAAGGTTCGAATTTGTCTGATGAAACGAAAATTTTCATAGAAAATATTCGTTCTTTAAATGTTATTTAATACTGTTTATCCTAAAAGGCATTTTGCTTAAATGACGGTTGTATCTATAAAATAACAACGTTAAACATAAATAAAAATGTCTTTTAAATATATATATATATATATATATATATATCGAAATCAATTAATATCTATCAAAAACAGTTTATATATATATATATATATATATATATATAGCAAAATCACCTAATCCCTTTCTCCTTTTCTCTCTCTCTCTATATATATATATATATATATATATATATATATATCGAAATCAATTAATATCTATCAAAAACAGTTTATATATATATATATATATATATATATATATATATATATATAGCAAAAATCACCTAATCCCTTTCTCCTTTTTTTCTCTCTTTATATATATATATATATATATATATATATATATATATATATATATATCGAAATCAATTAATATCTATCAAAAACAGTTTATATATATATATATATATATATATATATAGCAAAATCACCTAATCCCTTTCTCCTTTTCTCTCTCTCTCTTTATATATATATATATATATATATATATATATATATATATATATATATATATATATATCGAAATCAATTAATATCTATCAAAACAGTTTTATATATATATATATATATATATATAGCAAAATCACCTAATCCCTTTCTCCTTTTTCTCTCTCTTTATATATATATATATATATATATATATATATATATATATATTGTAAGTGAAACCCTGCAGAAATTACGCATTTGTGTACATTTTTAGACAAACTTTCAAACTAAATTCTCCAAGATTGGTAAAAGTTATAAATCTAATTACTGTTGTCAATACTTATCACATCAAAACTTAACTTTCAAACAAAGTAGAATGTCGATTTTCTAAAAGGCATGAATAATCAACCTATCTTTATCCTTAGTACCTAACTTCAACTATCGCATGGAATACGTAGTAAACAAACTGTTAAAAATATTTTCTCATTAGCAAAAAGCTGTAGTGTAAATGAAGACTTAAAATTCACTTTTGAAAAAACCTCTGTACTAAAATCTTCAAATGAACATCGTGTTAATAATAAAACCTCATTTACGTCGAGCATTAATGTATTTAACATATTATCAACTGAAAGTTAATGCCCGCAACGGTGTAAAACAGTAATAATAAACAAAATATTCTTAAATAGATCACATCTTACCTCCTCTCCTCGGAAAATAACTTTCGGCGAACTTAAAACATTGCTTAAATATAATTTCACCAATTATATTATCGATAACCAAATTATCTTATCCCCACAGAAATTAAACGGTACCATCACTAAAAATACAGTGCAGTTAAACATTAATATCGTTTATTGCATCTAGATGCATAAATAATAAAGGAAATCATTTCGTTATGCAACATATCATTTCACCCATCGACACTAGCAAACGTCTAAATTTTACTATATACTGAAGTAAATTAAAAGGAATATTAATTAGAAGGATTAACATTTGTATCAAAATTAATAATTATGAAAAATGTTAAATAATATATTGAGGAAATGGAGTCAGTCAGTTATGTGCCATGTGTGATACACGCAGAGGTGATCGATACATGACTGACGAGATTTTTTCCCGCAGTAGGTTGCCATTTCCTTCTGCAATAGACCAGTTTCCATCCAAGGCTATAGAACGCGGTATATTCTGCTATTTACTCATAGCTGGGTTCGGGAGAAGAGGATTCATACCTTTCCCAAAGGTAATAGTACGTAAGTGACTGTAATGAATTCTACTGAAATTCGAACTCGGCTCGCCGATTTCTCAATCCGAGCGGCTATACATTATTCTACTGTGTGATTGTAATAAAATAATTACAGTGCATTTAATATTGCTGCCATATCTGCTCTGGTGCTCTTGCTGTATATCTCTAGATTCTTGACAAAATTCAAAGAAGTGTCTGCAATGTAATCGATCCTGACCTGGCATCGCGACTTCAGTCAGTTTACCACCGACGTGGCTTCCCTCTGTCTTTTCTACAAATATTTTCATGGGAACTGTTCTAAGGAGATTTTCTTCCCTGGTGCCTCGACCTATATATATATATATATATATATATATATATATATATATATATATATATATATATATATATATTTATAGACATTTATGTTTAACGTTCTTTTTTATAGATACAAGTATTTAAGTAAATGCTCTGTTTATAATAAACAGTATTAAATAATCATTTACCGGCCTGAATGTTACTTAAATACTTGTATCTATAAAAAAGAACGCTAAACATAAAAAATGTCTTTAATAAATAAATTGTCGGACTTTGTCCATTTCTTAATATATATATATATATATATATATATATATATATATATATATATATATATGAAGAAATATAGTTTTAAGGTGTGCGCTATATTTATGGAATAAAGTGCTCAATATAAGAGATAGAGCGGAGCGGATGTAAATATAAAAGTGAACATTTATATATATATATATATATATATATATATAGGTCTCGCCGTTTTACTGTCTAAATAGCTAGATGTAACCTCTACTTCTACTCTAATAGTTTATTTTCGCGGCCTTCCCACCTGTGGAAATGTTTTCCGATTTCTAGCTTCCCTTATAACTTAAGAATTTTAAATGCAAACTCCATCGCCATCATCTGTTTTCTTTGAATCCTAATCACAGAAGTCTTCTCGTTCTCTTTCATTCTCTGTAATCCCATCCGTTCTAATGACATTATCGATTAGCTTGGCGTGAAATGATAAAAAATGTAAGAAAATCCTCCTCGTAAAATAAACCGATATCTATATAGACTTGTTATAGATATTGCTGATATTAAAGTTTTCATACGCATCATCAAAACTCTTGTATCTATTAAAAAAACAACAACAAAAACCTAATGAATTCTTACTGGGTCACCTCCAAATGGTGTAATTCTTAGCAAGCCTGTCTCGTTAGAACTGTGACTAAATAGTTACTTCGATTTTCCCTTGGTGCCCAATACTTCCGGCCTCGTGCCATATCTAGGCTATAGTTAAAAAAATATCAGAATGAATTCTTATTGACTAAATCCGTACATTGTTTATTAACATATGTGTAGTATCGTATGCGAATTAGATAGACAAGTATAAATAGAGAACAACTGGCGAACATATGGAGGAGCTATGCCTAGCAAACCGGGTTACTATTCAGGACACGGAGAACTGTACGACGACTACTACTACACAAAGAGATACCCAAAACATAGCAATATGATTAATCAGGGAAAGGAAGGTTGCATTTACTTACGAGCATACCTGTCTTGGAAATAAATATTCAAGCTTTGGTGTTTTCTCCAGTTTCGAACATCGACCTGTGCTGTCAAATATCTTATCCCCGATACCATCGATATTGCTGTCGAGAGATGTGTTATTCATTTAAGATATTATTGATATAAAGCCAATACACGCTAATCTAACTGGTGGATGAGATAATTGCTTTTATTGCACAGGTGCCGTGGCCTGTGTTTTGAGCCATCCCTCACTCGATTTTTGGTCTCATGCCAGACTAAGCTAGCATAATAAATATCCAAATCTGGTTTCTCTGTTTGGCTCGATAGGACTTTTACTCTTTAATTAGTAGCAATTAATCAGAAGCACAATGTCGAGGATTATGTAAGTGCATTAATGTTATTTGAAAACGAATTGCAATACTTTGACAGTCGTAGCCAAATATATTATAATGGCTATTATATGATGGCGTTGCAGCTTTGGAATAAGAACCATTTAGTTATATTATCTTTCGACGAATAAAGAAAAATGAACGTTGGGACCAAAACCAAGAATTGATAAACCGCTGAGCTGATTACCAAAGATGACGGAAAGGCAATTTAACATGAAATACGTAGATCAAGATAAAAGCATATGGAGTGAATAAAAACGGGGGCTTGCACTAAAACACGGCTGGATATCCAAGAGTAATGCGTTTATAGATAATGTTATATGAATTCAGTTAAGGAAATTTGCTATGTATTTAATTTGAACAATAAAAATATAGTTTGAAATTGAATTAAATCTATTTTGTTAATCAAAGCAATTTCAGAACATAAATTCTTTTATAAAAAATATCAGGCTACCTTGAGAATTACAAGGTTTTTATTTAATCAGAGTATCACAAAGAATAAAAGATTTGATAAATACCTGGGAAAACGATATATAACTTTGCATATCCTAAGAATAATTGCAGGGAAATTTATGACAAATTGGTAAAAGTTTTCGTTTGATTTGTTTCGTACTTTAGGGCTTCAGCGAAACAAAATGATGTTTAAGTTTATGCGACTGCACATGCGCAAAAAGCAAAGGAGGCACAGAGAAAATTTTAAATTTAAATTATTTTTTTTTAATATATGTTTTATGGAAATAACCTAGCAAATTACATTTAGTTTCTTTTCATTTTTGAGTTTGTTTTTTTTTAACTGAAATAAAAAAAAATATAATTCGCTAAAAAATTCCTGGCAAAAATATTACTCTGAACTTTTGGTTCGGTTCGATTGATTCATTTTCTACGTTTTATCGACGATTTGCTGGTTATTTACAGCCATAATAAATAGTTTTTTTAGATTGTAAGAATTTCTGGGTGATAATAATGATTTACTGATACAGGTCTTACTAATTAACCCATATCTAGGGAGTGAAGGATTGAATCCACGTCTTTCTCAACAGTATTTACGTGTAAGTAAATAAAATAAACCTAAATGGAAACGGAACTCGGTTCTTTGATTAAAAACCCAATTGTAATTGTTATGAATAATCAAGAGTGGTCTTCCCATTTTTTTGTTACTCTCCTCTTTGAGGGAGCTATTTCTGTTTAATGGGACTATAAAAGGACACTATACGCGAAACTTTTATCCTCAGTTGAATAAAGCTTTCTAAAACCCTACACCTGCGTACTTTTGTCATTATAGGAATATTAGCCATTTCCTTATGAGAAAACATTTAGCCTTTATTGACCGAGCAGCTAGTACTACTCGAGTTATTATTTTTTCACTTCATGGTCACTTGGTGGAATCAAAGTGTAGTATCTGTTCCGATCATCTCTAATGGCAATTAAATTATCCACTGTACCACCCACACATCCAAGCTTACCGCATTCCGAAGCAGTCATCATTTGGCTACTGACCAGGTTCGATGTTGATTAACTTCGGTGATTGGCACCGGTGATTTAAAGTGATGTGGCCGTAAGCCATGAATTTAGGAAATGAGGAATTATTATTTACAATCGGATTAATTCTATCATCATTACTGTTATTATCACAATGATTTGTTGTGGCCTCTGACCTTCTGGTCCTCCAGGCAATCTTCAAAAAATGTTAAATTGAACTCTTTATTTCATTTATGGAGATCGATTGTTCGCTGTTCATACTTGTGTTGTAGCGTAGTTTTCACAGTGGAGCCTTGTATTTTCACTAAGTCGGTCCTAAAAGGGTTTGACGTACAAAACGTTAGGAACTTGAAATAATAGTGAATGACGCAGCTATCTAGTTGTGGTGGTTGATACTTTAATGTCCGACATCGACTGACTCACTCAACTTCACTGAGCTCAACTGGCGACCGCTACTACTACTACTACTTATTATCTGTGGGAGACTCTATTAACAATAGAATAGGTATGTTCCGGTATAACAACTTGACGGCTCCATGTACTGCCGTAATAGCAGCAATGGTTTGCCTAGGTTAAGATAATCTGAGAAATACCAGTCCTCTTCAGGCGTGTTTTGGATTTTAGACTGGTAGCTTAACGGATTAAAGCGTTGCTTCGGGAATTTGGCGGCATAACAATTATGAGTTCAATTCCTGATTAATAATACAATTCCAAATACTAAGAAGAGAACAAGACGAGATATCCTTAGACATAAACAACGGAATAAAAATAATCCACCTCCGTATAATTGATAATGGGAAGTAATTAATCGCAAAATCCCATCGAATACAATTCTCACTATAGGTAAAACGTCAATGTCAGACGTGTTATCATGTTATCATGACGGTCGTCTTCGAGTATCGAATCCAGAGGTTAGCAGTGAATATTTCGAAGAAGGTAGGAAAGCGTTGTTCAGGTTAGCAGTGGATATTTCGATAAAAGTAGCGGAGCTTAGTTCGTCTTTCTGGTTCTCTTTGCCTGACAAGCCGGTCAAGACATTCGGGTAGAGTAGACAAAATGGCCGCCTTTATACACGACGGATTGAATATTCTACGTCTTCTGATTGGTTAACCTTCTATTGGTAGACTATAAAGCGAGTCAAGGTATTTGGACTAACTCACTAGTTATATATATACATACATATACACAAAAACTGTAACAAGATGTCATAAATGGCCCTGAAGTTGTTACATCCTTATATAACAAGAGACATCTCTTTGCAAATTAAATTTTCCTCTAACTCTACATTAGATAATGAAGGCCACTTACCTGACTTCCCTCCTTCTCTCGGAGCGCACACTTCATAATTTCTCTAGCACGGTCTGAAAAATTTCCAGAATTATCAAAAGCCTTGATTCTAAGAAGCCCGCCATTCCTGATAGAATTCCAGTGGTTTTTCTTAAGAATATCCGCACAGAATTCTTAAATCGCTGCCTGTATCACTGTTTTTAAAGAATGCTGGTGAGTGCATATACCTCTCATAATATCGACCCATTAATTCCCTTAGTTATATCAGCAAACTCTTCGAAGTTGTAATCAACAAAAAAGTTATTGATCAACAGGATCAACCTCCTGGGCGATAATCAGTATGTGTTTCGCTCTGCTAGTTCCACTGCTGATGTCTTAACAGTCATTTCTCACAGAATCAGCTAGGCAAGAGACAATAAATTCTTTACGAGGATAATCACCTAAGATATACCAAAGACCTTCCATAGTGTGGAATCAGGAGCTGCTATATAAAATATCTAGCAACAGAATTTCTGGAAGAGATATCTTAGTTATCAATTACTTCCAAACGGAAAGCCCTGAGGGTCTTTCTAACGATGAGACACCGCAAGCCTATGAGACTAATGCCAGCGTTCAATATGTCCAAAAATAAATGGCAACGTAACAAGGAGATCCTGAACTTCTCCTATTATGATAGATGCGCGTTATCCCAAGGAGGCTCCTTGCCTTGAACTCAAACCTTAACCTAGACCTTAACTAAAAGTCATATATGCGAACTATTTCCAAAATTGTTGGAGAAAAGATCGGGTCATCGTTTTTGTTTTATTAAGTATCTGACATTCTATATTTTTATGAAAGCCAGATTAAATTAAAAAAAAAAGTAGAGTACTTTCAGCCCTACACCCGTTTTCCAACTGACGGAATATCTCAAACCGCTCGCTATTTCATTTCCACGGCAAGTGCTCTGAATAGTTACCTTCCTTGATCCCATTAGGACTGGAATTTACAACTTGAAACCGCCATGTCACGTACACAAGCATGAATCCTTCTAATTCGCTTCATATAGTGTTAGAAGCAAATTCAATTCGGACAGCCTTTTCCCAAGAACTACTTATCCCGGAGATGATATTTTCCCGATCACTAAAATCTTGGCCTCCACAAGTCTGGAATTAACTGTTAACTTTTCTACATAACCTGATGTACTGTGTTTCTTGTCTTTCCCTACGCTCATACGACAGTCCACAGTAAGAACCTACACTGGGTAGCTCTAGGGTCTTGTATAACATCAGGATAAAAACGGGATTTTCGGATCGACATACACCTGAAGAAGGCATATTAGTGTTCAGTCAGTATGTGCCATGCGTCATACACGATCATGTATCTTTTGATATATGACTAACGAGGCAGATTTTTTTTCCCGCAGTAGGTTGCCATTTCTTTCTTCGATAGACCAGTTGACATCCAAGGCTATAGAACCAGGTCTGTCCTGCTATTTACCCATAGCTGTGGTGGAGAAGAGGAATTTTACTTTTCCAAAGAGTATTAGCACGTAAGTGAATGTAATAAATTCGACTGAAATTCGAACACCGACCTCCGATTCTTCAATCCGAGTCCCTATCCATTAGTCCACTTAGCAATTCAAATAATACTCCACAGTCCGGAGATCCAGAGAAAATGAAAGAGTAGAAACTTTCAATACTTGCTTTTAATACAGGTACAGAAAAGGAACTACAGGAACTCCTAAAGAATGTCGTAAAGGAAAGTAAGAGGAATGGACGAAACATCAATTATCAGAAGACAGACTGCATGCTTAATGATACTACCTTCAGTATTCCGACTAATTACCTAATCTTCTCCATAATAGCCAGTGCTAGTATTCATGAGTGTAAAACGAAAGGCACCATCCATTACTGACTTTCATTTATCGTACACGATAGGAGAGTCCACCACACACACACACACACACACACACACACACACATATATATATATATATATATATATATATATATATATATATATATATATTACAATGAATCATTCATACAAAAATTTATAAAATAATTCAAACTTTGCGTTGCGACTGCACGCTACAAAAGTTTGTATCCGTTAACAATAAGACATTAAAAAAAACAAAAAAAACAAAAAAAAAACAAACATATTTCGATTCGCATTATATTTTTGTCTCGGATGCTACCAGAATTTTACGAAAAAAAAAAAATTCCAAACCTGAAGATGACTGAATGTACAGTTGAAAGTACTTGCGTATTAAAGAAAGACCTTATACAGCTTGTATTTTTAAACAGAGATCATAACATTCACCGAGTGATTTGTAGGTTAATGCAACTTTAAAATTTTGTTAGCGAAGGAATTTCGCCATTTTATATCATTAACTTTACTAATCTACTTTTTTTTATGAATGATTCATTATAATATAAATTGAACTGCACCACATATTTGATATATATATATATATATATATATATATATATATATATATATATATATATATATATATACCTTTAGTCACTCCGGCTTTATCAAGCCATATTATTTATTTTTGTACATGGTATCTAATGTAAAAAAAAAACGATATTTTGTTAGTTACTCTAAATTCAAGAGTTTTATAAGACGCTCATAAATATTCATCAGGTTAGATTACGTCACCTTAGCATCTTCAAAAATTTAATGCTGTAAAAGACAAGCGCCAACAAATTCAGTGACCATTAAAAGATAACGTAAGGAAGATTTTACTCATCATTAAGGTTATTTCAATCTCATTTTTTTTTGTGTGTCACGTTCCATCTGAAACCCGGCAGCCACACTCCTATTTGTAAAAGTCTCTTTAATCCATTTTGCGAATGAATGTATTTAATGTTTTTTGTTGTTTTTTTTAAATACGGATTCTGTTTTATGATATTGTAGCTGCGTGAATTTCACATTAGACGGTCCGTGTTTATCACGAGAGAAAGATTACTTATCGTCTTCTTCGTCAAGCTAATCGGGGATATGTGTAATTTTTATTATTTTTAATAAGTCTGTATTTTTGTTTTCCAGGTCGACAATGTGTGAAACTTCTCCGAATATAACTGTGGAAAGACAAAACGATTAAAAGAGTTTTTTTTCCGACGTGTTTTGTCAATGTGACAAAATTAACGGATCTCTTCTTGTTCTTGTAACGGCATTAACCCGAGGTGGGTTAAGCCGACTCCAATATTGGAGTTTCATGCGAATTTGGAATTCACAAGAGGTCCCCAACCCGCATGTATAGCACATGAGATTTGATTATAGTGGTGAAGGTTTCGTGCAGGACCATCCACACTTTTTGACGGGCCGATTACGTGCCACAAGGTCCCCAAACGACCCTCCGCAGGTGTTGAATTCAGAGTTTTACTTCTCCTAGACCAGTTGCCATCCAAGGCTATAGAACCCAGTCTGTCCTGCTATTTACCCATAGCTGGAGGGAGAAGAAGAGGATTCACACCTTTCCCAAGAGTATTAGCACGTAAGTGAATGTAATGGATTCGACTGAATTCGAACTCGGTTCTACGATTCCTCAATCCAAGCCGCTATCCATTACTCCACTGTGCCTCCTAAAATATTTTTTTTTTTGGGGGGGGCACTTTGAGGCGGTGTAATGGAAATTAACGTATATATACATATATATATATATATATATATATATATATATATATATATATATTCTTCTGTGTGTGCGCACGCGTGTTTGTACGAATATGTATTTGGTATATATGAATATACTGGAGCGTTTTCATCAACGCCGCCTTCTGTCTGTGCTTGAAATTCACTGGTTGTCTCACACCTCTGATACTGTTGTTCTACAAATTCGCCCTCAAGTGAATCACTTATTCACAAGCACAAATTGCGATGGACGGGCCTTAAGCAGTCACTATACAAGCGCAATATAGGTCTGGATAACTAGTGTGGCACCCTGCATTATTAGAAAAAAACTAAAGAAAAGAAATATTCATAGAAATATGATTTAATTTTTTTATTCGGTTTATTAACCTGTTGTTAGTTTTTTAGACAAAGAATAATTGAGTTTCGAGAATAATTCTCTAATTGTACTTAGGCGATCCTAAGGGAAAAAAAAGAAGGAAAAAAAAAAAAAAAAAATGAGTAATGCAAAAGGCCGGTCATTAGCGAAAACAGGTGTCAAGAGGCCAACGCGCCCTGACCGAATTTCAAGTGACAATGGAGATTGTTATTTGGGAGAATAGAATTAAAAGGTAATTAAAAGAAAGAAAGAAAACAGGCTTGGTAAAAGTGTATGAACATATGTACGATTGATAAAAATGTCGGTCAAAGCATCTAGCCTACTTTTGTGTAGAAGACTCATTATCAATTTGGAGAAATGGGATTTTTTAGAACAATGGAAAACGAAATATTAATCGGAGAAAGGTGTCTTTTGGGATGAGAAGGTGACCGCTGGAATTGTATACAGATTCTGACCTGTTAAAAATGGAACCCCACGATGATGAAGTGAAGACATTTTCAATTCAGATAATTAAGATTTTTGACTATCAGGTCTGAGCAAAAACAAAGAGGTGAAAAACGATTGTTCTTGGCTCACAGAGAGCGCCAGTAAGACGGAGAAAATTCTTCCTGAAGTCAAATCTAATTAGCGGCGGGCTGTTTTGACAGAGACCAGGAAGGTGAGAAAGGCCGAGATTGTCATTTTTCGTACGTGCGAAAAAGGCCAAATTAGATTTTGTTTTTTTTAGCAAGGTGTTCTTTCCCAGGACAACGACGGGATAAGCCACGCCCGATTGGAGACGTCACGAAGTACGGAGACGCCCAACCAGAATCTCATTGGCCGAAAGCGGTCACGTGATATGCGAGAAAGAGGAGAAAGGACGCTCGATCAAGACCCATTGGTCGAAAACGGTCACCTGACATACGAGAGACCGGGAGAGATGGGTATGCGCCTCCCCACCAGAGGCACTGTGAGGAAGTAGGGGTGAAAATAAGAGCGATAATGGGAAATCAGAAGTAATGCGACTTTTGGAATTATCGAGAAAACCCTGACGCCGACAGACCCACCCCAGTTTGTTGCGGCGTCAATAAAAGCAGGACCCCAGTCGACAGAAATCAGTTCAGCCCCGGACGGCAGCGAGAAGGGTCCACCTCAGACGGCAGAGAGTAAAGTTGCAGGCCAAACAGAGAGCTGAGTTCAGCCCCGGACGGCAGCGAGAAGGGTCCACCTCAGACGGCAGAGAGAAGAGTTGCAGGCCAGACAGGCAGTAAAGTTGCAGGCCAAACAGAGAGCTCAGTTCAGCCCCGGACGACAGAGAGCTCAGATCACCTCAGACGGCAGAGAGAAGAGTTGCAGGACGGAAGAAGAAGAAGTTACTTGCAGTTATGCATAGAAGAAGTTGAAATCAAACCAAGCCCAAGAACAGAAATTCGTCTCAAACCAAATCGAAGTGAAGAAATACGTCCAACTCAAGCCGAAGAGAAGAATCAGCCGTGAACGACTGGTAGAGATTAGCGCCCAGTGTCAAAAACTAAACCACACTCCGACACACAAAATTCTAGAGAGTAGGCAACTCTGAAGTCTTTAAGTTGTATGATAGAAGCTTGGTGCCACAGTCCACAAAGCGGGTCGGGAAGTAAGAATAATTTTTATGTAACGAACATTAGATATAAAAGGTTGTTACCCTTTTTATCAGTAATTTTTGGTCTCGTGAGTTTTTTCTTTTTACTTGTGTTTTGCCACCCCCTGTCGACTCAGCTTGCATACGGCCCCAATCCCTGTTTGATCCCGTCTGTCTAAGATCTAATCACAACGTGGGTAGGCAGACCGGAGATCAGTGCAGTTACCCTAGTAACCAGGTGATTGGAAGCGAGTTGGGAAGGGCGAGGCTGGTAATCATCTAACCAAGGGGTTGGAACGTCACACTTGGAGCAGCAAGGAGCGACCCGGAGGAGCGACGTCACCGTTGGCGCCGTGACCAAAGGATTCGACCCTGGACCAAGTGCCGTCACACTAGGAGACTAGCTGAAGACCTGGTTTCTTGGAGAGCTGGTATTGCTGACGGCGTCAAGATCTTCTATGAGGCATCACAAAAATAAGCCGAACTGAAGAGAGGGTTTCGGAAGGAATACCTGAAATGCCATGAGGTGCCAACCTGGCCATGTGCCCAATGCAATCGGTTATGTCTGTCAAGGGCGGGTCTGCTCAGTCACTAGAAATCATACGAACACCAACAGTTTATTGTATATGATGATTTTGTAAGGGCTGACAAGGCATATGAAAAGGCACATTGGAAGTTATGATGATCAAATGAACTTCCACCACCCGAAGGTGATTTGATATGCTATGTATGTGACAAGAAATGCAGATCGATGGCTGACCTTATGAGCCACTGTCATTCACAAAACCGGTGAATGCAGTGATGTGGAGATGGTGGAGCCACCACCATATATATATATATATATATATATATATATATATATATATATATATATATATATTTGTTAACCATATTACACATATATTCATCATTTACTTTATTCGAATGTAGTGACTTTACATAAGGAATGTGAATATAGATGAACTGATATCAAATATCAAATTCCGGTTTAGTCAGTTGCGTTCATTTTCGCTCTTGAGAAAAGTATAGATCCATCTCATTCCTTCCTCTCCAGCTATGAGTTAAATAACAGATAAGGTGAACATTCTAGCTTTGGTTGGCAACCAGTCTAAGAGAAGGAAAGCTTGAAACCGTAAAGACGTCAACGGGAAGCTACATCACTATCTTTCCAAAGTAGGCATCTCACTTTATTTACTAATACTAAAGAATATTTCTGTACGGAGTTATAATCGCCTACGCCCGAAGGAGACATGACAGTAAAAAAAAAAAAATCTTAATATTACACATTTTACCATTGGCTTCTATAAGGTTCCATCTTGCAAATCATTGTATCATTGATGATAAAGAATGATCGAAATAGAGAAATATCCCGGTTTATTCGCACCACCAAAGCTAATAACCGATGCGCAAAGAATCATTTCTGCTGTTAAAAGTAAAAATAGTAGTCATAAACCCTTAATCTCCCTTGACTTTTGAAATTCAACCTAGAATTCCCTTTTGACAAAGGTTAATGATCAAATCTCCTGAAAGCTGTTCTTCTAATGCACCAGACCCGTCCTCGGTATGAGGATAAACTACATCCGCATCCTGGGTAAGACGATAAACTACGTCCACCAGAAAGGCCTCTGATCACGAGGTTTTGAGGAGCTTGGAACCACCTCTTAATTGCTGGTGTTCCTAGGTTCACCCTGACTCGGGGTAGTAGCACCTGTTAGGGTCCAAGCTATGGGCAAATAGTTAACACCTAACATTGTGCAAAAATAGGTTTATACTTTGTATCGAAAAATTATTACCAACAATAATTTTTGAAGGAAAAATTATTATCAGCAAAACTTAATATCAGAGGTCACAGAATCTCCAATATGCACTACATGCCAAGAGAAATTTACACTGAAACATATACTGTTAGAGTGTGTAGATTTTGATCTAGTGCGAACAAAATATTACCGAGTAATTTAAAAAAAAAAAATTAAGAAAATAAAACTATCCAAGATTTTAAATTTCCTAAAAGAAGTTGGATTGTACTTAAAAATATGAGTAATTGAAAAATGGTTCAAATATATATGCAGACTTTTTTTTACCAAACTATCGCTATGAATCTATTTCAAAAATTTTGTTAGCATTAAATGACCCACTGAGGTTTTGATATGCCATAAAACAAAACAACCAACCAACCAACCAACCAAAATGCACCAGCCAAACGTCACCTGTTCTTTTGTCTTGCCGATTGTCAGGAGTTTATTAAAATGAATACATAAGACAGGGTGCCCCTTCCCGACCCCCCCAAAATGACATCATTTGAAAATGTGAATATCTGAATAACTACATGCAAACGAAATCAAGTACGATTTATGTGAAACTATAAAAGATTTATTTAACAAAGTTAGAACAGGATATTCAAAGGGATGTAGATTTTTTAAAAAGAATGTCACAAAACTTCTCAAATATTAAATATGTGCACCACCTGTGACACGGCAACACGTCAAGTTGGTAGACCAGCTCCTGCTAAATACGTTGTAGCATGGCTTGTGTAACATTCTCCAGTGCCTCACTGATTCTCTACATAAGTTGCGCTTGGTTTATAGGAAGAAGAAATATAGACCAGTACTTTCATATAGCCCCCTAGAAAAAAAAAATCGTAAGTTGGCAAGTCAGCTGAACGAAGTGGTCATTTCAACAGCACATTGTCATTATCACTGGCACGCCCGATCCTTCTTCCATGTAGATTCACATTTCCGTATGTCTTTCACAGTCAATTTAGCTTTTACACATTTTGTTAAAATCGGAGATCATTTGAGCCAGATTTGGCTATGTTAGAAAACAAAATGATGTCAATTTTTTCGGGACAACTTTTATATTCGTGATAGTATCCTCTTACCCTCATCAGCAAACGTAGACTTTTATTTTTTTGTTTTTTTTATCCCGTGACCCGTAGGGTCGTAGGGGGACCATGAGATCTGCAGCTACAGTAGAAGTGGTATTTCTTGGGCAAGATAGCTAGAGAGGGCCCAATACTCTCTAGGCCGGTTTTGAATTCAGAGTTTTTCCTTCTCCTAGACCGTGTACCAGCCAAGGTTATAGAGCCCAGTCTGTTCTATTATTTACCGATAGTTGGGTAGAGAAGAGAAGGATATATACTTTCTCCAAGGATATTCGCACATAAGTGAATGTAATAGATTCGAGTGGAATTTGAACTCAGCACTCCGATTCCGCATTCCGAGCCGCTATTTATTTTGTATATACATGATTATCCCCTTCAGATAAGTATCTTTTTTTTTTAATGATATGTACCTTAAGGTTGTAGGCGATCATGACACTATTTACTTTATTTTATATATGTGAATTGCCAGAGCTTCTTGCACAAGGTAATGGTTTGGTTTTAGAGTTCTTTCCCGTTGTCCCCGAGACTGATTGACAGTTAAAGCATGAGATCCCCTGTTCATTCTTCTGAGATGGTGGGGAGAAGAGACCAATTCGTTCATTTTTCGAATGTATTCGGGAGAAACGGGATATTTAAATCGGCACACCAATTCCATTTTCGATCACAGTAACTATTACACCACCCCCTAAATCCGATGATTTTTTTAAATCATTTCATTCCAAGCAAGGCAATAAAGCCACTAGGACGCAAGGGGGTACTTAGTGTTAGAAAATGTGATGAAAAGAACTTTTAAGGAGAAAGGACAATAAAATAATAAGACTGAAGCAAGAAGAAAATAACGATTGATGTTGCTTATCAATTTTTGAAGATCAAAGTTGACTGGGAAGCAAAAAGACGGAAGGGAGTTCCACAAGGGAGAAGTGCGATAGAAGAAACTTACGGTTACAGTTAGACATTCAACTGTAAAATGATGAGACCGTGCCGCCAATCTAGTACTGCACTTAAATTCATAAAATCTAGCTAACATAGCAGAATGTTCATCAGAAAAATTACAATGAAAATAATTATTGAAAAGACGCAGGGAAGCTACGTTACGGCGGTGGACAAGTGTCTGAAGCCGAGATGCCAGGTCATGAGCAATACTATTGCAGATTCTTCTTTTGATTTTATCAAGAATCTCTATATATAGAGCAGGCGCCCCCGAACAGAATTGACAGAAATAACCAAAGCAAACACGAATGGTATTATTGTAAATATGTAAAATAGATTCTGATGAGAAAAATAGTCTACCACAAGATAGTGAATCAACATTTTTAGCTGCAGACTTAGCAATTTATTGGAGTTGAAATAGTCCCTTAGTATACAGACTTGAGAAGTTCACCTTTGTTCCTTCTGTGCATGATGAAATGGGGTTCGTTCTGGTTATGGAGCTAATGAATCGAATGAAAGATGTTACCTTTGTGTTACCTTTTTTACAATCCAAATATAAAGAGTAAGGAAATTAAAAAAAATGAGAATATTTTAAATCATATAAATAGGCAAAGATCAATCCATTATTTTGGGGATGGACTACCACTAAGAGACAGTGTTACCATTTTGTTGTTGAGATATATTTATCATGAAGATTTTTCTAGGATCTGACACCATGATTACACACACACACACACACACACACACACACATATATATATATAGGAATTGTAGATTGTGTTAAGAAGAAAAATTAGCAATATTAACTTTTAATAATCAAATTAAATTATTAGATAAAAAGAATGAAATAATGGGTCGATGCCGACATATTTAGTAATATTTACTTTGTTATTTTAATAATAATATAATAAATTAATTAAAATATTAATTAAAAATATCTAAAATATTATAATTTATTTAATAATAAAAATTAACAAATATTACAATTTAAATATAATTTTGTCTCTTCTACAGATAACCACCATATATATAATTCGTTAAATATGACAGACAAGTACAATTTTATTAATTTTTTATTTACCTTTTCTAGCGTTCTTATATTTTTCTATTTGTTGGGAGTAACGGATTGCAAAATTATTATAAAATAGAAAGAGGCTCAGTCGAATTTCAGTCGCGCTCAACACGCGAAAGCTCGAATTAAAAGCCAAAGAACACAAAATATAATACATCTTAAACAGTCAAAACATGACGAGAAATTGGCAACGCGTAAAATACCAACCCCCTGAAAAGGGCTAAAGAAGTGGACGAAAACGCATGAAACAATGGACAATATGGACAATTTTTCTACTCTCTAAAAATAAAAAATCTTGACAAGACACCAGAAGTGTTGAAACAAAATGGCTCTATTTTTGTAGTGATGTTATAACATGCTAACGTCATAATTTTTGAATATATATATGTATTTTAAGACATTTTTATGTTTATACATTCTTTTTTTTTATAGAGACAAATATTTAAGTAAATGCTCTGTTTATAATAACCAGTATTAACAACATTTACCAGCCTGAATGTCCGAGAAATTGCCATAGAAAAAATATGCGTCCACCGACAGGAATCGAACCTGTATCCTATACGGAAACGTCATATAGCCTGACGTGCTTTTACCGATTTCGCCACAGAGGCGCGTTCTGGTTAGCAATGTCGATTTCACTGTTTTTAAACTACAATTTTCCATGATTTTCTCACGTACATTCATATCTGCTCGATGCGTATCCAAATGTAAACAAATAACGTCACACATTATGAAATGGACAAAGTCCGGCAATTATTTTAAGATATTTTTATGTTTATATATTTTTTTTTTTAGATACAAATATTTAAGCAAATGCTCTGTTTATGATAAACAGTATTAAATAACATTTACCGGCCTGAATGTCCGAGAAATTTTCATAGAAAATATTCGTTCTTTGACAGAGCATTTGCTTAAATACTTGTATCTATAAAATAACAACGTTAAACATAATAAAATGTCTTTAATAAATAAATTGTCGGACCTTGTCCATTTCTTAATATAAATGACTCTATTTTTGTAGTGTTGTTTTTTTTTTATTTATTTATTTTTATATATATATATATATATATATATATATATATATATATATATATATATATATATATATATATGTGTGTGTGTAAATATTGATGCAGGTGGCGCTCTATGGTGATGATGAGAGAAAAATTCCGGTTTAAAATTAATGATGCATGACAATACAGAAAGGCATTGCGTTATTCCCAGAGATAATTTAGTTAACAAAATATGTTTCATTATTTTTCAATTAAATATTGACGGCAGTGATACAATATATCATTAATTTCAAAACTAATGCTTGATATAAATGTATTTTTAAACATATGCCGGGATAAAAATGCAAACTTAAGATTCCTCCTCCATCTTGTATTTGTCATGTCCCTTCATTATGTTGGCGATCATGGCTCTCCACAATTCCCTGTCCTTTGTAGCTATTACTAAATGTTGTCTTTTTGATATTTCTCCATAAGTCCTGTTTAGACAACCTCGTTAGGTACGTCACGTACTCCTTTTTCTTTGCCTCTCTTGCCTTCAATATGTCCTGTGAATGTTAAATTTTCTAAGCCATCTTTCCTAATTTTGATTGTTTCGAAAAATATGCATAATACTCAAATTCTTTCTCTCAGACTCAAGGGGATAATATTTCGTTTATCCTGCTATTTAGCCAATAGGGGAAATGATGATTTCATGCTTTTCATAAGCTCATTTGTGCCAAATTGAAGTTGGCTGGAATCTGAACACAGCTCGCCGACTCCACTTTCCATGTCAATAAGTTACACCATCCTCACCTCCTTTTTAGCTTAACTGATTATGGAAAGATATTTGTTAAAGTAGAACACTCAGAAGATTTTAAATTGGGTACCTCCACTTTTTCGCAGATAAACAGTATATCATGATGAAAAAAGGCCAGAAATTTAATAAAAAGAACAGTTTATCGTTAAAATGTTAATGTTATTATTAAGAGAAAATACCGAAGTATTTTTTGATTATTTATTTTTAAATTTTTAATCCTTTCAAGGACGTTCTAAATTTTGGTTCAAAATCTTGCTTTGTTTACGTCAGTGGTGGACGTAATAAGTACAGTTACTTTTTTGCACACTTTGTACGGCGAAAACACATTGATTTGGAAATTATTGTCGGATTATTGTCAAATTAATTGTCGGGTTTTAATGAAACTTTCAGAACTTATTCAAAATTGAATGGAATTATTTCGGAATTTTTTTTGTTTTAGAAAATCTTGGTAAAAATATATTTTTTATATATGTTACCCTCACCCTTACTTACTACATTTCATGGAATTTCGTGAAATAACTTTTTTACCAGATGGCCGCACATATCCGAGTATGATTGTTTACCATTCCCTGTTGCAGTCGCCTACTCGGGCACATTTGTCTTTGTTCAACTCCCACAAAGCATAAATCTGGTTCGGACAGCAGCTATGCTGAACGGACCATTAACTGGCTTGATCAATAGTCTGAATAAGGTCAGTGAGCGGAAACGCTCGGTCACGATGACTTGTGACTTCGTTCTAGCACAACTATCGATGGATCACAAGTTCCGCCTACCCTGTTTCGGTCACAAGGCTTGTGGCTACGCGTGGTATAGTATTAAGTCACTTTCAAACGGTTCCGCACCCTGGGATCGACTTTGATAAGATTCGAACCCGGGTCTCATGCGACCACAACGGTAAATATAGTAAATAAAGTAAATAGTCAATTTCAAGGTGCAAACATAATTTATGGCTTAAAAGACGAAGACATTTGACTTTAGAATATGTTGGCGTTGTTGAGTAAAGAATACACCCTGGATGACTCTATGAAGTCGTCCAATACAAGAATGAGTCGAGGATAGTACCAGGCTCTCAACAAGACAATACCTCTGTTTTAGGGCAGAGGGTGACAAGACCTCCGTCTTCGTGTAGAGGTTGACTCAATCGCGGCTGTGACTTCGGATTGGTACATTAGATTCATCACTACTAACAGTTATCGTTTCAATAGTATTAATACTTAGTATATCCAGGGCAGCTATTATGTTGCATTCCCTTTCCAAAAAAAAAGGGGTTCTTTAACCCTTTGAACCCTGCGTTTCCGAACAATTTTAACTCTTCTGTCTGAGCTTCTGTGTCCAAATTCGTAAATAATTGGTAGGTAATGTTTCACGGTAGATATAAAAATAGTATTTACCCACCGTTCAACCGGTAGCTGGACATTAAGTCATTTTTATCTACCGCCGGTAAAGCTGTGGTCAGGGCTCAAAGATTTAAATGACAAAGACATAAGAATTTAGGATATGTTGGCGTTGTGGAGTAAGCAATACACCCTCGTTGACTGTGTGAACTCGTCCAATATTCGTTCCATGGTATGAGTTCGCATCGGAGTCAGTCCCAGGCTCTCGATAAGGCAAGACCACTGTCTTCATGCAGAGGGTGACTCAGTCGAGGTTCTGTCTTCGAATAGAGATTCGGCTGAGAAAAACAGACAATTAATGTCCTTGTGCCCGCTTTCGCGGGGTGTGGATAAACTTTGGCGAATGGTCCGAGTGAAAAAGCTGTCACAACTCATCTGAGTGGTGGGGACTGAGTACATACCAGTCGTATTGGAGTCAGACTTCATACTACAAACGTATTATACCAAGTACGAGTGTGTGTTATAACAATACCCTTACTAAAGGAAGTTATAGTAGTTTGTAAGTAGGCCAAAACATATTTCTTCAGGAATGTTTGCTAAGTTGGATTGGCTAATGGAGTGTAAAGATCCAGACGATATTTTTCAAGTCTTTTCAAAATCTTTTGCAGTATATATCAAGCACGGTGTCTCACAAGATTACCAGACTTGCATTTATGATTTTGTTATATTTAATGCTTCTTTTACGCGTTCACAGTCTAAGTACCGCTGTCGGCCACATTTACATGTCGATGGCTGCTACTGTTAACGGATGAAGTTCAGATATGCGCTAAGCACATGTAAGACTATCTGTCAGGTCAACCGCCAATGCGCGTGACGTCTCTGAGGGAGATGAAATTCAACTTCTATTTAAACACCATCTGAAGTGCGTCACATGATACATTTCTTACACTAAATGCAACAAAGAACCTGTTGTCTTAGAAGATAAAGGAAAATTAGAAAGACAGTGGCAAAGAATTTTTCATACAGCGGGCAACGCAGACAAGTCTATGTCGAAGGGCAGAGTCTCGTCACGGGAGACAGCTACCCGACCCCGTTTTTTTAGGGGGTCTACTGGGAAGTTTGGGCCGAGCATACAGGCTCGGATACCGCAAAATAAAACTTGGCCTTGTTCCACATCCGACCGCGTGGGCGGTTAGTGAATATCTCACTACTAAATAGATATGATGTAGCAGATTTTCGTACGAGTTGAATTACATAGTTCCAACAAATACAATATTCAAAGCTACGTCTCGCCATGCCAAGTTCATTGTGTTGAATTATCCTCATTGCCGCCGAGTTCCTTTGCTAAGTTCCACAAAGACAGCTTCTTCTCCAGAAATGGTACTTTGAAGAACAAACTCCCGAGCCGATGTTCTCCTCAAAACTACACTCTTGATTTCTTCAAGTCCAGGGTCAACTAATATCTAAAGTATATTTCCTCGTAATCACCATTTAGTATTCTTCATTCTCCTATCTTATAACAGCCTCTCTCTATAATGTTCTATCTTAAGTGGCTCTTGGGCCTTGTATTGGCTGAACTAACAGTATAAAAATATAATCATTTTCACATGACTAATCGCTTGACATTACGGCCACATCACGTTGAAATACTGCTGAGGATTTGGAAAGATTTAGATGAGTTTAATGATGATTAATTACGAAGGTGTTTGGAGTGATAACTAGTGATTGATACATTATACCTTCATTCATTTTTCCACAGGACCTCAGACTCTACACGGAGGCCTACATGAAGTGCTTTATATTTAACTTATTAAATAAATTTAACTCTTACTATTTTAAGATATTTTTGTATAATTTTGGTAAATATATCTATTAAAATGAGATGTCAGTGTTATTTTCATTTCTGCGTAATTTAAACGACAAATCATCAATCGCACCCTGTATATACAGGAATTTTAACAACAAAATTGTTTTTGTATATATATATATATATATATATATATATATATATATATATATATATATATATATATATAACTTTATTTTCAATATAACTTTATTTTCAATATAAGTAGAAGATATAACATAATTTACATCTTAAAATTCACATTTTGCCAGAAACAATATGTTGGAACATCTGAATGGCCCCTACACTACAGAATTAATAATTATCAGAATCGGATTAATTCAGCTCCCCATGAAAGCTTATTACCTGTAGAACAACATTTCCGCCCAGACAAACATGATCTTAAAAGCCATGCAAAATCCACTATTATTGAAAGAAGAGAAACAGACACAAAGTGATAAAGTTAGGAAAATAATAGAAGAACATGAAGACAAATGGATTTTGGGCCTCAAAACACTTTGTCCGAACGGATTTAATAGCAAACTCAACACCACAAATAGAATTAATATATAACCCCATAGATCGGCCCCCGCCCATATTTCTCTCTCATAGATTATAATCTCTGCATAGTTGAATATACTCTACTGTTACTATGTAGAAGTGTACACCACCCATGAATGGCAAGGCTGCCTCACCTAAGACCTCTCACCCTCATCCACACCAGATAGACATGCTTGCAGAAGTGATGAGGTCTATATACACACACTCACACAAATATATACACATACATGCATCACACACACTCCAAAAATTAACACATAACAAAAATACCCCTTATCAGTAACCAGTAAAACTGTCAAGGTGACTAAGAAGGTAAATGGGAGACTCACGAATCCCCCAGCTTCTCCTTAAAAGAACTTGAAAAATGGTTTTTGACCAATACAAGAACTGACCAAAAATTAACGATACCCCCCACCAAAAAAAACAAAAAAAAAACAAAAAAAAACAAATGAAGACTACTGTCAAAGTTCACCTTCTTCAGAGACAGTCATTCACGCCTGTAGTTCACTGCTAGAGACAAGCAGTTTTTTTTTCTCTTAGTGATAGCCATGCTTGTCGAGGAACATAATTTAAAAGAAACAAAACATAATAACAATATTAATATACAACACAGTGTGTTTGAAATTTAATTTTTAGCATGTTTTATTGTTTACGACGCACAAACACACACGTTTATGTGTGTGTGTTTGTGTGTGTGTGTTTGTGTGTGTGCGTCTCTGTGTGTGCGTCTCTGAGTGTGTGTGTCGGTTGTTTGATCTCTTTCTTTCTCTCCTTCCCTTTATATCTTTCATTATACTCGTCTGCCTGTCCTTCTTTCTATGCATAACATGTTGCTATAAGAGAGCGTCTGTATAGTAAACATCTCTCTCCTAGTATCAACCTCACCTTATTTAAAAGAGGGAATCAAATATTATTTTTTTTTTAACAGAAAGTGGCTCACTCGAATTACAGCCGCGCTCAGTATTCGAAGGTTCGGAATAAGCTCTCCTATTCAAAACAAAAATAAATTACAACTTAAACAGTCAAAACAAGGAAAAAACTAACAACAACAAAAGGAAAGAAATGGCCAAAAGTGGTCGCGACAATGAAAATTATGGAATATATTTGGACTCTATTTATTGCCACCAAACGGAAAGACGTAAGGACGCTGGAAGGACTAATTAAAAATTAATTAAATCTTCCTTGTCTTTCATATTTAACGAAAGATGTTTAAAAGAGAAATAAACACACACACACACACACACATATATATATATATATATATATTATAAATTAATTGATTTAAAATATGTTTTTTTCGCTACACATTTCTACCCATGTTTCAAAAATGGATGGAGAAAGATAATTTTAAGGTGTGCCATATTTTATGGGATAAAGTGCTCATTACCAGAGATAGAGCGTATGTAAATATAAAAGTGAACATCAACGCTCAGAGGCGACTGACTTTCTCATGACAGCTGCAATCATCAGGTCACATGTGTTGTTTTTTTTCTCAACTATTTATGTATGCTGGCCAGTGGTGCATTGTGAATAATCCATTCTAACGGTTATTCTTGGCGGGAGTGGTTTATTTATTTATGTATTTCGATGTTTTGTTTTTTTTATTTATTTTCATTTTATATATTTTATATATTCTTTTCGGTTTTCGATGTTTTATTAACGTAGTAAAATGAGTTCTAATCATTTATTTAGTATTTCTGATATATATATATATATATATATATATATATATATATATATATATATATATATATATATATATTGTGTGAGTGTCTTTTCTGTTATTCTTTTCTGTTTGTCTCTCTTTGTATCCAGCTTTCTGTCTCGATCTCCTTCTCTTTTTTGATTGCCTTGAATCTCTCTCTGTTTTACTCTGTGCCCACGTCCCTCTTTCGCTCTTTATATATATATATATATATATATATATATATATTCATTCCGACTTTTCCTCTACCTGTCTATTTAATCAGCTACTTTTGCACAAGATTCAATAGTTCTTCTGTCTTCTTTCTTTCACTCTTTTATGTCTTGTAGATCTTGCATTTAATACAAACTTTGCACATAATTATTGTAACCAAAGATTGCCTATAATTATCTGAAGATAACTGACAAATATTCAGACGACGTGTATTCAGAACTAATTATCACATCCGTGGATTGGAAGATTGCCTTGTATCGGCAAAGCTGTGTCCATATTCATGATTTACTCTCTAGTGTAAACATTGAAGATTACCCCACCAAAAAATCATACGAAGCATGCAGACATCTCATTTGCCCAACAGAAAAAGATACTTGTCGAATTACCAAACACTGTCAAAAATTTTCCTTTTGTTCAAACCTCTTCTTGTATTATTTGTCCATCATATTTACAGGCCTCCTTTCTGCTTTTGAACCCGAAGTTTATCTTCCATGAAAATGCAAATCTCTTGCATCTTATTTTCACACTATAAACTATATTTGTTGAGAGTTGAAATTATCTAACATGAATTATGAGATTGTAACGGAGAGATAGCCGTTACTCTAGAAGAAACATTAAGCACTCATGGAAAAATGATTGGTTCAAAGTTATAAAATTTTTCTCTTCAAATATGGATTGATCGGTCCGTTTTTACGGTTTATCATCCCCTTGTAGATTATTTAAAGCCAGAAAATAATTTTAGATTCTAAGATTTTTTTGAAGAAGGTGATAATGATTTAGTGATACATGTATTACTAATGGGCCCATAGCGAGAGGGAAAACAGATGGATTTATACCTTTCCCACGGGTATTTCCGCGTAGGTGAATATATTGAACCCAACCATATTGAGTGGGTTAAACATAACCCCATCTTTGGTACTGGGCGTCATCTCCAATTTAGACCCCAACAAGACAGGATACCAGCTATTGTCTTGAAGAAATGCGCACCTGAACTGGCGCCCGCCCTTTCTAAACTATACAACTACTGCCACAAGGAATTTTGTTTTCCTGACTGCTGTCCTGTCTTCAAGAACTCCGGCGACCCCTCTGACCCTTCCAACTACCGTCCTATCAGTCTCCTTCCCCTCTTCGGCGAAGTCTTCGAAGCCCTAATCAATACCGAGGTGGTTAACCACCTCATATCCCATAATCTTCTCTCAGACAAGCAATATGGTTTCCGATTTGCCCGATCTACAGCTGAAACCGAGCTCTTCAAAATAACGGGGAAGCCCGTGCCGTGGCACTAGACATCTCCAAAGCATTTGATAGGGTTTGGCATATCGGCCTTCTTCGCAAGCTCCAGGGTTATGGCATTACGGGTTGATTATATAACCTAATACAATTATTCCTGTCAAACCGTGAATTGAAGGTCGTTCTTAACGGATTCTCATCCAGTTCCTATCCCACGAACGCAGGTGTTCCTCAAGGATCCATCCTAGGCCCCACTCTATTCCTTATCTACATAAATGACCTTCCTGACGCCATAACTTCCCAAGTTGGCATCTACGCAGATGACACCACAATTTATTCCTGCCTCAAAAACATCTAGTCTCACTGACAAAACTCACCTGGCCGTGCGTCTCGAAAAGGACCTCCAATCGATTGTGAACTAGGGGCAAGAATTGGCTGGTCAACTTCAACGCTTCTAAGACAAAACTGCTCTATATTAATCACCACAGAGATCCTTCCCTTCCCTCCATTAGAATGTCTGACGCTCAACTTCTCGAGAGCAACTCTCTGCGGCTTCTTGGTCTCACGTTGACTGCTGACCTGAGATGGAATAAATACATTGAGTCAATTGCTTCGTCCACCGCAAGGAAAGTTGGCTCCCTGAGCCGCGCTAGGAAGTTTTTCTCCCCGGAGTCGATCCTCCAGATCTACAAATCAACAATTCGCCCTTGCATGGAGTATTGCTGCCATATATGGTCTGGTGCCCCTTCTGTTTGCCTCAGGGTTCTTGATAGGCTCCAGAGGCGGATATGCAATGTACTTGGCTCTGCTCTGGCGTCTCGTCTACAGTCATTTTCTCACAGACGCGCCGTCGCCCCCCTCTGACTGTTCTACAAATACTTTCAGGGAGCTGCATTCGCTGGTTCCCAGACGTCATTAGTTCAAGCGCCCTACGAGGCTGGAATCCCGCTCTCACCCCTTCACTGTCGAAACTCCTAAATGTAGCCGTCTCTTCTACTCCAATAGCTTCATGTCTCGCACCTCTCGTCTGTAGAACTCCCTTCCCTATTCCTGTTTCACTGTGAGCTATAATCTCCAACTATTCAAGTGTAATGTCAATCGACATCTCCAGTTGCCTTGATCTATCCACTACCCTTCTCCTCATCCTTTCTTCTATCACTCCTATCTGATCTTGCTCTAAATTTTCTGTAATCCCTTGCGTCCTAGTGGCTTCCCACCTTGCTTGGGGTGAAATGCTTAAAAAAAACAACAAAAAAAAAAAACAGGAATTGGAACTCGACTCTTCGATTGACAATTAAATGCTGTTGTCGATTTCACCACCCGCACATCCAAGGTTACATCACCTATTTTTCCGAAGCAGTCACTCATCTAGGTACTAATAAGGCTCGACATTGCTTGGCTTCGGTTCTGTTGTGTAAAACAGCTTGTTTTTTTTTTGTTTTTTGTTTTTTTTTAGGAAAATAGAGTTTTTAAGTCCTAAGACTATCATTAATCTACCTAGCACTGACGGACCTTTCCTTCCTAACTTTTTGCTTATGATAGTGTAGAAAACCAATATCTTTCTTTTCTATGATATCTTGACTTTTTAATTTAAGCGCAGTACTAAACTGGCGAGGAGGTCTCAGCAATTTGAGCTGGATCGATTCAACCGTAAATTCTATTCTAACATTTTCTTTTTTCGCACTTTTCGCTTATGGAAATCGCTTCCGGCTCTATACTTTTCAGCCAATCTGTCAAAATTTAAATGCAATGTCAATCGCTATCTACTCTCCTCCTCATTCTTCTTGATTTTCTCTCACTCTTTAGCAATTTTTTTCTGTTTCTGAATCTTTCACACCCAGTAAACCCTTGCGTCTTAGAGAAAAAAAAGAAAAAGAAAAAAACATTAACACAGCTGTGAACACATCTACATTATTTTCTCTTCGACTTGCATGTGCCAACCATTTTAATCGTTGCTGTTCTTTTATTCTGATTCTGTAGCGCCGGTCTAAGAAATATGATGACAGATGTCCTGTAGAGTTAAATCTTTAAATCTATTCATTTAATTCAGGCTCCGGAGAGGATAATTTTCTTAGAACTAGAATCTTAATCTCTTGAAGACCAGGATTAACCGATATCTATCATACATAGTCTCATAATATGTAATCCTTACTAACTCTTTCCACTTCTCTTAAAAAAGTTTCATTATACATAACCCTCTGCATTGAGTGGCTCTTTGGCCTTGTATAGACATAATATAGACATAAATTAAAACACCGATGAAAAATAGTTAAAAGCATTACAGTAAATAAATATATGCAAATATAAAAGACTACTTGGTTACTTTTAGAGGATTTATGCAGATGACACAGTAGCAGAATCAGAAAGGAAATTAGAAGTGATCCAAAAGAAGGCGGGAAAGCAAAGTGAGAAGACTGAATGCATGGTTATTACTAACAGTAACATCTCAACATGCACACTGGAAATATTGAAATCAAACAGGTACAACAATTTAGATATCCGAGAAGCGGATTAGCAAAGGACGGAAATCCGAAATGGCTTTGGGATTGCGAAAGATGCTCCGAAAAGCTGTGAGATTTATTTAAAAAATTGTAATGGGACCTTACCCATAATAAAATAATGGACTATTCAATACGTAATAAGTACTGCGCCTCAAGAGGAAGCAGGGAGTTCAGAGTTCAGTCTGAAGTCTGTCAGAAGTCTGTCAGTCAGTTAGAGCGAGCGAGTCAGTCAGTCGAGTCAAAGGCAGTCCGAAACAGAGTCGCGTTCAGACAATTACTACTAAACGTGATTGTTCGTACGAACACTTTCTATTTCTCTGTATATATTCCTGTTTGTAATATATCTGTGTTATTCCATATACGTGTTCGAGTTCTTCTTTATTGGTTCTACCTTGGACTATCACCGTGGTACAAGGACTCGGACTATCACCGTGGTACAAGGAACCGGACCATAACAAAAATAGGAAAAAAATATCATTAGAAACAAAGAAAAGAGTACTGAACCGTTTATCTAATATCAGCCTTCCTCTTTGAAAGTGGACGTTGGACACAGCTGAACATGTTGGACACACCTCCTCACAGCTGAAGAAGAGACTTAAAGCAACAGAAACGTGGTTCAATAAAGGAGGCTGAGAATACCATGAACCGAACATGTAAACAACGCTGAAGTTCTATAAACCTTGTCAAAAGACGGCTTCGAAAATTTTATACTGATAGGAAAGATTGAGGGTAAAGAGGCCCAGAGGAAAGCAACGCACAGACCAACTGGCGAGATTGAGGAAAGGGATGACGGTGTAGGCTTTGGAGAGATGACAAAAATTTATTAAAAGCTACAATGGACAGGAAATGCTGGACTGCTATGGTCACCAACGTCCTCAAGGGAAATAAGGAAAGAAAATTTAATATCCAGGCGTATATTGACTGATGGAGAGTTTGACCTTCACAGTTCCGAAGTAAACCGGATAGCGATCTAATCTAAATCATTTTTAGCTTAGACGTAGCTCACGGCCGAAAGTGCGAAGCATCCGGTAAGGTTAGAACTCAGTCGTAACTGATCTAGCGAACCAAGTTTGCTAACCATTAGACTAAATGCCTTCCATCTATCGTTAAAGTATTGTGTGGCTTGAAGGGTTTCGTCTGTCGGGTCAGGGTTGCAGGGTAGAGAATCGTTGTGGCAATTTCGTCCTCACACACGTTTTATTTATTTTTTCTTAATATGGCTGTTAAAATGTTAACACATTTTCTTCTCCGATATTATTAGTTATTCATAATTTTCAGATAATGCGTTCTCAACCTTATTGCTATACTCGCCAGCTCTTTTATGCTCCAGACATCTTCCGTGTTTGTCTTATTTGTTGAGCTTCTTCGAATTTCAAACCATTCCATTTACTCAATTCAAGTGGGTATATTTATTCTCATCCCGCTCTCCATGCTAAATTCTATCGTATTTATATGACATTTGCCTGATGTAACTCACAAACACATAATAACCGGTTATACTTAATATCTGAGTAGAAATCAGTGGTGAAGTTTTCAATCAAGTTAAGAAATGCCATAGTCATTTGAAGAACATCAGTGGTTGTATTTGGAGACATCAGCCAAGAAGAAAAGATGATTCTGAATAAAGCAATACATAAATATTTATAAATCTTTTAAGAATTTCATTTTTTTTTATACCATAAGGATTTGTTTCTTTTAGTTTGGTTTGTTTTATGGCATATTAACCTCAATGGGTTATTTAATGCGGACAAGATTTTTATTGCTGGTAATATTTATTTTCGTTAAAAATGTATTGGTGATAATAATTTTTCCTCAAAATTTTACTGCTTTATTAATATTTATATTTACACTTTCATAGTGATTTGACCCCAGTTTGGGTGTTAATTATTTGCCCATATTTGGAACCCTAACAGATGCTATCACCCTGGGTCAGTGTGGGCCTTGCGACACCAGCAATTAAGAGGTGGTTCTATGCTCTCCAATACCTCTTGATCAGAGGCCTTGCAATTGGACTTATTTTATCGTCTTACCCAGGACAGTAAAGATTTGGGCTAAAGGGGCTATTATTAATAGAAGATTATGACAGGAGCTATAAAAGAATGATTTATGCTTCCTTTTGTATCCCAAGATTGTGAGTATTATTATATTCATGGTATAATAAAACTGTATTTCACGGGAGGGGATGGCCGACAAGAAAATAAAGGATAAATACGCTTTGTTCTCACAGAGACTAAGACATACACAAAACTAGATAGATATTTACACGTGTCCCACCAAGAGAAATTATATAACTTAACTAGCTTAAAAGGGCAGCATTTAATCTAGCTCCTCATCACAATAGGGAGGGAGAAGTAGATGCGATTTTTTGTAGCTGTATTAAGTTACAGTCAGCGCCGTCTGTCTAACTCTCTGCCTTAGCAGGGAGGAACCCGGACGAAGCTTTGCCAAAGGGCAAGGTTTCGTTCAGGGAGGTTGACAGTAGAAGGCTATATTTTTGGCCGGGACTACGAGCTCGGTGACCCACAATAAACTCGGCCTTGTGCCACATTCAATCCCGCGTGAGGGGGATAGCTAAATATTGTAGATGCGATAAGTAACAATAAACTACAGAACTCAAAATCGGTTGCTGCATTTATGTATTGCATTAATATTTAGGCTTACCTTTTAAAAGTCGAACGATAGATCTTCTGCTGCCACTTAATTTAAAGACGATTTGATGTACTTAGGTCTTTACTTTCCATACAAACAATTATTTTTATTTCATGAGTGACACTTGCTGGATTTCGCATTTATTTTCGATTAATCCCAAGTTTATATCGAAGTTATAAAATTCTTATCCCCCAAAAAAAAAATCGTCACAAAAAATCGCGGTCATTAAAACCTCTGATCCAAAATTTCAGTATTACGGGTCTGGATCTGATCTAGAATGTTTTTAATTTGCTCAAGGAGTTGGTCTGATTCGAAAATAGTATGATATTCTGGGCCAAGGCCTCTAGGAGCAAATTTAAAAAGGTGTGACACAGTGATACACTGACATTTGCATTTATTGTATAGATTATTTAATATTAAATTAATGCAAGCACTGACTTCGTTCCATACTGAGTTAATTTCAGAATAATCTGGGGAAAACTTACGTCCAACAAGGAACTTAAACTGATTAAAGAGATTAACTTAAACAGATTAAAGAGATTAACTTAAACAGATTAAAGTGATTAACTTAAATAGATTAAAGAGATTAAATTAAACAGATTAACTGAAACTGATTAAGAAGAAAAGGAATTATATCTCAATTATTTTCTATGCCGCGTCCTTTCTGAATGTAGCGGATCACGACTCTGTTGTTCCCTTTCTTTTAGTATCTGTAAATTGCCATGTATTCTTCAAAAAATAGTGGAGCGTTTTCACTTTTTCTCTCTATCGCAAGGAAAGTTGGTTCTCTGTGTCTAGCCAGAAGGTTTTTCTCGCCTGAGTCTATCCTTAAAATCTACAAATCAACCATCCATCCTTGCATTTAATACTATCACCATATATAGTCTGGTGCCCCCGCTATTCATCTTGAGGTCCTTAACAAAAACCAGAAACGGATATGTAATTTCATAGGTTCTAATCTGGCATCTCGTGTACAGTCACTCTATCACAGACGTGCTGTGGCTTCCCTCTGTCTTTTCTACAAGTATTTTTATGGCAACCGCTCTGACGAGCTACTTTTACTGGTTCCCGTACTGCATAAATTTAAGCGTGCTACTAGGTTGTCACTTCGGTCCCACCCTTTCCCTACCGAAACGGTTAAATATAGCCGTCTCATCTAATCAAACAGTTTCTTCTGTCGTATTTCCTGGCAATGGAAATCCATTTTTCTAACTTGCTTCCCTGATAGCTATAATCTTCAAATGTTCAAATGTAATCTCAATCGACATCTTCTGATGCCTTGATGTAATTCCCCGTCCTTCTCTATATTCTTTTTCTCTAAGAACTCCTCTACTCCTGTTCTTATTTTTTTTGTAAACCCCTGCGCGCGAGTGGCACTCTCGCCTTGCTTGGGGTGATATGCTTAAAAAAAATATCAGAAAATGAAATTCAGCAGGTTGCCCTGACCCTGGTTAAAGAGCTATATCTATTAATTTGCTATTATTGGTTGATTAGAAATATGTGCATGAAATAGAATTTGTTTAAATGCGTTTAATTAAATGGATAATGTGGGCAATGTGCCGGAGCGAAAGTCTTAACACTCTTCGGTCAGTGACAAGTTGCATTATATTTCTGAAATGGGAAACTATTTCGTCGAAATGGTAAGCATCCAAAGACTCAATAGATATTTCTACAGCCACTGCTGAAGTAGTGATTGCCGTCTTCATATGTCATTTATATATTATGCAACTGAATATCAAGAAGACGCCTAATCTTTCTATGTTTCGATGGGAAAGAATCAGATAAAAATTCTGGCATCGTCACTTTGGCCATTGCTGATACATAATTGATCGCTGCCTATCACTTCCATGGAATAATCCATACTCAATGAATTCTTTTCTATCACAAACTCTAGCCAGACTTTCTTCTGCTTAGGTGTTTTCTTTGGGCATTTTTTTCTCAGTGCATATTTGTACAGTTCTTTGTTATGGATCCCTTAATTTTCAAAATATATTGATTCGTATTTTCGAACCTGACTCTATATTAATATACATACGCTTTGTTCTCAGAGAGACTTTCATGCCACTAAGATATAACTTAACTAGCTTAAAGGACGCCATATTGGGAATTCTATCATATTTTGATTGATTCATTTCCTTGACTGATATGCATTGAATATTGCTACCACATCCAAGCTGTTTCTTCTTCTATCGATTAACAGATTCTTGATAAAATTCAAAGAATATTATCGGTCCTGACCTGGCATCTCGGCCTTAGTCATTTTCCTACAGCCGTAATACAGTTTCACTATCGATTTAGTATGAATAATTTCATGACAATTGTTTGGATAAGCTATTTTCTTTGATACCTCGTCCCATCATTTTACAGTTGAAATAGCTAAATATAACCGTAATATCTATGCTAACAGTTTCTTCTATTGCACTTATCGCCTGTGAAAATCTCTTCTGGCCTTTTGGTTTCCAGTCAAGTTTGATCTTTAAAAAATTAAATGCAATGTCAATCGTTATCTTTTGTCATCTAAATTCCTGGTCAATTATTCTTTTCCATCCTTAAAAATGTTTTTCTTATGAAGAAATATAGTTTTAAGGTGTGGTATATTTATTTGATAAAGTGCTCAATATCAGAGATAGAGCGTATGTAAATATAAATATAAAAGCGAACATTGAAGTCAACACTCAGAGGCGACAGGCTGTTTCATGCTAGACGCAATCGCCTGGCGGCTTGATGGTTGCGAAACAGCCTGTCGCCTCTGAGTGTTGACTTCAATGTTCACTTTTATATTTAATGTTTTTTTAATATAGATTTGCACTAAATAACTCATTGTGTCTTAGTGGCTTTATTATCTTGATAGGATTCTAATGTATTATCAACAGTTTGCGCTTTATTTAAAGCCGAAATATACATTTGATTACAAAACCCTGCGTTCCCAAGCGACCCCCCTATTCTTGTAATGCCCGTGATGCTCAAACGAGAACTGATATTTTCAGACTGGCTTTACCGTAAGCTTTTCATTTCTAACATTCTCATTTTGTTTAGACGTTAACTAAACTTGAAAGTCAGCTGACTTGGAACAACACATATTTTCCCACACTCTGTTTTTCCTTCTCCCAGGTGTTTTACAATAATTTCCATATGTTCAATTAACATCACTCTTGTTTTGATCATTCTATTTAAATTTTTCTTTGATTTTGTTTCTCAGCATATCAACCTCTATGGAATATTTAATGCCGAAATCTAAATATTTGAACATAGTTTTATAGCTTCAGCTACATGTAACTGTTGGCCATTTTACTATAAAATGTAATGTTGGTAATTTTGCTTTAAAAATGTATTGTTCGCACTTTTACTATAAATATGTATCGTTGGTAAATTTTTATATAGAGATGTATTGCTGTTATTTTTGTTATAAAAATGTACTTTTGTATTTTCATAGTATTTCGGGATTCACTGTTTTCCCATAGCTGGAGCCCCAACAGGTACTGCTACCCTGGGTCAATGTGAATCTGGGAACAACGCCAAATAAGAGGTGATCCCACATTCCTCAAAACCACCAATCTCTCGATCAGAACCCTTGATGCCGTATGTAGTTTATCGTCATACCCAGGATTATATTCTATTTTTGATTTTTTTGCAAAAGGATCTCAATATTTCCACGGTCGGATTGTGTAAGCAACAAGGAACTCTTAAAGAACATAGCAACAGTAGAATAGCACTTATTATCAGAATCCAAAAAAGACGACTGAAATTCCTTGGACACATAATGAGAAAGGAAGGCTTGGAAAGCCTAACAGAACATATTGAGGGCAAGAGAGATAGGGGCAAGCAGCGATCCACTTACATGACGGCCTTGTGTCAATGGATGACGGTATGGAAGTTGGGGTTTTAGCGAAGGGCGAACAGCTGCTAAAGCTACAAAGGAAGTTGTGGAGAGCCATGATCATCTATGTCCTGCGGCACACTGGAGAAAAATAATTTTGTAATGGATATTTGTAATATGATTTAGGTGATACATTTACATATGAAATCGCAAAGATTGTAAATATCTACGGCTATAAACCATGAGGCAGTTCAGTGCATACTACTTCCCATTAGTCAGTAACGCTACATTACAAAGATAATTGCATCAACGCAGACAGAAAATGAATGAAAAAATTGAATTTTCTCCAATTAACCAGTTCCGACCGCTCGTTAAAATATAATTTAATTGCAGAATCATTTGCGTATCCAGACTTTATCATCATCATCACCATCAGTTCTATGATTGTGTGTGGTCATAGCGTTGCTGTTAATCATACAGCTGAGCACCCAACAGCAGACCCCACATACATCTGTTACGTGCAATTGTTTGTATCTCTATGAATGCTTTTCCAGTTCACTCACCGACTTTGTCAGCCCTTATTCACCTTTGTCTCTTCCTTTGTCTAAGGTGGAATCTTGTAGAATGACAGGAGAATTATTGTCTCTTACTACATGACTCATACGCATTATTTCAAATATTTTAATAGCTTATGGCAATATCATTTGAAACACCGTTAGGATCAGCGAAACTAAGAAGACTCAAGCCTGGTCACTACCTAAATGGGTGACCGCTTGGAAGTACCAGATGCTGTAAGCTTGAATGTACGGATAGTGTAATGGATAATAGTTCGGAATTTTTAATCGCAGAGTCGAATTCCAATTCCAGTTGGGTTCGTCTTATTCACATAAACGCAAATACCCTTCGGAAAGGTAAGAATCCATCTCTTCTCGCACCAGCTATGGGTTAATTAGTAAGTCTTGTATCAGTAAACAATTATTATCTAAAAAAACAAAAAATATCTTAGAATCAAAAAATATTTTCTGGCTTGCAGTAAACTGTAAAAAGCCGTAAAAACCGTATCAATCAAAGAATCAATTTGTCTAATCTAGCGTTTCCCATGTATCGCAACAGCTTTCTAGTACCAATGTTAAGCAACGTTGATCTTAGTCAGTATATAAATGGGGGACCACTTAGGAATACCACTTGCTGGACGCTTGAAAGTGTAAGTGGTTTAATGGATAACGGTTCTGTATTGGAACTCGGCTCTGTGATTTCCAATTCCATTTGGTTTCGTTACATACATTTACACGCAAAAAACCCTTGGAAAAGGTATGGAACCCTATTCTTGCCATAACTATGAGGTAATTATTAAGCATTGTATCATTGAACCGTTAGTATATTAAAAAAAAATTCTTACAATTTAAAAATATTAAAAATAACCTGTATAGTGTTGATAAGATGTAGACAATGAATTCATAAACAATAAACAAGCAATTATTATAGCTTAACAAAAACGGGCCTCCATAGAAATATAAACACGAAGAAAAAAATCACGGAACTTGATTCCGAACACTGAGTAGCGAGATAAATCAATTAACTTACGTTTATTTGTTTCCATCAAGATCCTGGACGACTTTTTTCAAAGTTGGAGAGTAATCGTTGATCGTTTAGCAATTTGAAGCATTGTCGAACAGAAGCATTGTTTGCAAGATTAATGTATTAGCTAAATCATACTTACGACTAATAGTCGCCGTTTTTCTATAGCTGACGTTCGAACTAACGGAAACATGATTCAGCAAATAAGCATTTAGATTCCCTTAGGTATTTCTCTATAGATAAATCATAAAATGGAAAGTAAGATGACATATCGTACACACACACACACACACACACACACACACACACATACATACCAACCTACCTACCTACCTACACACACACACACACACACACACATATATATATATATATATATATATATATATATATATATATATATATATATATAAATAATAATAAAGAGAAAGAACAGTAAGATATATAATCCGGTGTTCTTATTAATATTTTTATTTTTATTTTTTACAAAACAGTGATCAATGCAAATCTACAGAGTATAAATATTATAATTTACTTATTTAAAAATATGGTTCCATCGCTAAATAGGAATTACCATGTTTCAAAAACATAAGCTAAAATCTTCTAATTCAATTATAGAATCTAATTAAGTCCCCTAGTTCTGTTTTATTTCCAAGCGAATTTTGGAATTTTAAAATAAGTAAATTCATAATATATATATATATATATATATATATATATATATATATATATATATATATATATATATATTTAAAGTATCTAACGTGGGATGCTGGGAAATTGACAAAAATAATTTTAGTAATGATTGCAAAATAATTAAATTCTGTTGCAACAGAAAGCAAGAATTCCAGTGAGAGAAACTAACAACTATTCCAACGATATCAAAAACAAAAACAACATGAACAACAAAAAAATACTCAATATTCAAGAGCAGTGTGTTTACTACCAAATTCCCAAAATGAAAAATCTGGAATTTGTTCTATTCAATGCTGCTTCGAGTTAAGGCACTTAGCGACAGCAGCGATAATTGCTCCATACTATGACGTTTTGTACTTCCTGCAATAATAAAGATCATTTTTCGCGAAAAAAAATCTTTTTTATCATAAGAAAGCCTTTTTTGTGTTATTTCCAGCATCCCTATGCTTTAGATGCTTTATCATCACACCACAGAGCATTACCGAAAATGCAGTAACTAGTTTTCAGGCGCCCAATAAACATAAAATGTACTTACAAAATATATATATATATATATTATTATTATTAGTAGTAGTAGTAGTAGTAGTAATCTTATAAGTATGAGAAATTATACTCGTTCGGAAAACCTTCGGGTCTTGATTTGCGAATAATCAAACCAATACCAAAGGGAAAAAAAAAAGTATAAAAAAGCAAGAACCAAGAACATGTTCGTCAGCCGAAAATAATCGTCTGGCATCCAAGTCCAAAGTCCAAAGTTCAAAGAAAAAAAAACCGATATGAGTAAGCAAAATAAATAAATAAAGTGCTCAATACAGAGAAGCAGAGCAGACCTCGTTAAACCTAGAGAGTCAGACAAAGTTACCAAGGTTTTACCTAAGCGGAAGGCTTCCCTGATGATCCGCTCAGGTAAAACCTTGGTAGGTTTTTCTTGCTCTCTAGGTTTAAATATATATATATATATATATATATATATGTGTGTGTGTGTGTGTGTGCGTGTGTTTGGCAGGATTCGAACCTGAGCCTTCCTTTGCAGGACAACCAAGTGATATGTAATTCAGGAAATCTGTAAATGCAATATAGAAATAAATGTATAAAACATATATGGATAATATTATTCATTAAATATTAAATTAATAATTATTTATTCTCAGTTGTCGACATTAATAACTATCTATTGATGTGTTAAAATTTTGGAATAGTGCGTTAATAAAAATTTAAATTTCATCTATCTGAGAGATTTCGAGATCTGTTAATATATTTTATGATTATATATTATTTTTATACATACAAATATTTAAATAAATGGTCTATTTATAATAAACAATATTAACTACATTTACCGATCTGAATGTCTGACAGGAACCTACATCGTACACGGATCTAAATGCTATAGCACGTCATTTGGTTTGACGTGATATGCCATGTAACTACAGAGGAAGCATCTGGTTAGCCTATATATATATATATATATATATATATATATATATATGTGTGTGTGTGTGTGTGTGTGTGTGTGTGTAGAGAGAGAGAGAGAGAAACAGTTTAATAAATAAAGGGCATCTACTGAAATACGAGTATCCACGAAAAATTATGTGTAATTAAAAATACAACCGTTTGCTCATATATATATATATATATATATATATATATATATATATATTAGATTGTTCAGTATATATATATATTATATCATAAAGAAGCAATTAGACAAATAATTAATTAGGAATGTTAATGTGATTAATGGCGAAATCACTTCGCTAACAAGACTAAATGAGACATTAACTTACTATCGATTCTTTGGTTAACACGATATTTATATTTGAATTGTTGTCAGATGGAATTGATGTTCCCGGGTACATTCTAATATGCACACACACACACACACATACACACACTTAAACTACTGATCAATAGATAGATTTATAATATTCAATAAATCTATAAAGACTTAAGTGATTGATTGAACTCAGAGTTTTGCGTCGAAACGATTATCAGGGCGTTTGAAAAGAACTATCAAGGGCGATGAAAAACAGATTGCTTACTACAACTTGGAGCGAATAAAATTCTGTGTGAAAATCACGCTGAACGTCAAGTAGAATAGTGAGTTGAGAAATCCTTCTGCAAGAATTGACGTTAAATACAAACATGTTCTGTTCCCAATTCGACCAACTAAAGAGAGAAATCAATGAAAAGCGTCCGTAATTGGCCAGTCGGAAAGGTACCCCCTTCCATCAGGTTAAACTTCAACCTTAAGTTTCTTTTGCAGACACGGTAAAATATGTGCTAGGATGGAAGGCGCCACAACAATTGCCATAGTCACCTGCTCTTACACTTTCGGATTAGCATTACTTTCGATCGCTATAAAATTCTCATGAGAATTTCACTTCTCTGGAAGCCTGTAAAAAACAATTAGAACAGTTCATTCCCGGAAAGACGCAAAATTCTGAGAAGACAGGATAAGAAGCTCACTCAAAGACAGCGAATGGCAGTGGAACAAAATGGCACGCATTTGATTGAATAGATTTATGTACATATATTTGTCTTTGAAATATTATTTTTGAAATTAACTTTAAAAACGCTAAGAATTCTATCCAGAACGAATAACGACGAAAAGAAGAATTGGATACGATATTCTACATGTACGCACAGACAGGCGCAGGCACACGCCTACGCTTACACATGCGCAATCACATCTAAATGAAAATAAAAAGTCAATAGCTGATATCTCCTGACGAGTGGATAGAGCTGTTGCTGGAGTGTTCGTCTACGAAACACTAGAGGAATCGGGATGTTGATAGTAACACCAGTCAGCTAATTTATATTTGTATTGATCATATATATATATATATATATATATATATATATATATATATATATATATATATATATATATATATATATATATATATTGTCATCCCAGACAGACTGTTTCGCTCATCAGTGTGGCTAGACATCCGGTTGCCTGTAGCTAAGATTGAAACCCGACTGAAATGGGAAGAAATATAATTAGAGATAGAGCGTGTGTAAATATAAAAAAGTGAACATTGAAGTCAACACTTAGAGGCGACAGGCTGTTTCATGCTAGACGCAATCTATTTCTTCTGTTGCCTTTAAGTGTTGACTTCAATGTTCACTTTTTCATATATATATATATATATATATATATATATAAGAAATGAATGAAAGACTTTATATAAATGTAATTCCAATTAAATGTCGCTTATGGCTGTGTCATATAGGCCATAAACGTATGGAATCGTTCGTTTATGTAAATAACCGGAGTGAACCGGCTTTGAGGAGAGTTAGCATTAGGTTTTAGCCGCGCGCTAAGCTCTTAGTGCTTGTCAAACTCTCTGCCTTCGGGCAAAGAGGAACTCAGACGCTTCTATACCGAAGTGCAGAGTCTCGTCTGCTGAGGTAAAAAACCAGACTTCATTATTACGAGCTCTACATGACACTCTGTTGTGGGTCCGGGTAAATACTGAGTTAACATTCCTGTCTTAGCCGCGCGCAAAGCTATTAGTGATTGTCGAACTCTCTGCCTTTGACCATAGAGGAATCTAGACGAGGCTATGTCGAAGGGTAGCGTCTCGTCTGTTGAGGTAGACAAACCCGACCCCGTGTATACAGGGTCTACGGACTTGGAAAGACCCATATAAAAACTGGTTTTGTGCCGCATCCTACCTTGTGGGGAGGTTAGTTAAATACCGAGTCAGTATTAAGTGTTAACCGCGCGCAAAGCTCTTACTGATTGTCGAACTCTCTGCCTTCGGGCAGGAACCCGAAGGGCAGAGTCTTGTCTGGGGAGGTACAAAAACCCAACGGAATCTACGGGGAATTTTGCCCAGGCATACTGTCTTGAAAAAAACACACGTTAAACCGGCCTTGTGCCACATCCCGCTCTGAATGGAGCTCGGGTATATACCGGATTTGCTTTAAGTCAATTGTTAAGTGTCCCTTCGTGTAGGAAACCTTCTATTTTATTACTTACCTACGAGTTGTCTTTATTTATTTATCTCTATTATGTCGAAAACACGAGATAAAACAGGGTGATATTTTTAATAATGTCCTCACTATCCTACAGTCATATATAGTGTAAATATTATGTTTACGGATCTTATGTCGTATTAAAGAATACTATATAGGCCCATGAAAAATTAAACGGTTTTCCTGTTTAAAATTTCAAAACCGAAAATATGGAGCACCCAGTGAGGATCGAACTCACACTCACTCGTAATTGTGAGACAAGATTGGTAACAATTACAAAACGTCGAAGTTCCCAACAATGTGAATTATAATCGAAGATAATACAATCCGAAAAGCATAACATGGCATGACATTTTTTACTGTAATAAAATTATACATGATTCTGGAAATTGTCCTGAATGTTATTCTATGTGAAAATTATATTTAGTATTTCGTTTAATAGTTGAAAAATACTTTTCAGATGCATCAAGTATGGTCTTTAATGATGCACTGTCTTCATTGCCGATTTGGGGTTTGGCATCATATCGGCTCAAACAGCAACCCCGACCTGATTTCAAAAGAGTCAGTCCGCCTCCTTGATAGCGTCGTGCTACGCACCTCGACATCGTAAAGAATTCAGGTATGGCTCGAAGTCCGACCGTTCTTATTGATATACGTCAGTCAACATCAGCCAATGAAATAAAGGCTTTTCACCCCTCCCTTCTATATAGTCTTGTCTTTTGCTTCATCCGGTTTTGAATCGCGCTATTTCCCCGGAATTCATAACGAGGTAAGCTGGACTAGTTCTTGCGTAGTTTAATAGTTTAATATAAGTAAACAACAGATGACTTTGTTGAAATTATGCGTAGTGCTTTCTATATAGTGAGAGGTTCATACTGCGGTGAATTACGAAGTTGCCATGAAGAAGGGTGATGACTTATTTTCTGCCCAAAATTCCTCTCTTACTGATGTAACGTCGCAAGCCTCTCACTTGCTCTAACGTTTCTACCATGGGAAGTGCTCAGACGTAATACATTTCTTAGTTCAACCAGTGCTAACCTTCATAGCTAAGACCCGCCATGTTAAGCACATTGAAGCGGACCACCTTCATTTCTTCCGTATTTCATTGTTTATATGTAAGTTCCTCTTGCAGCAAACTGCTACTCGTTAGAACCGACTCCCAAGAGGGAGATTACCCGATCATTAAAATTTGTTCATGTCTATGATTATCTGTTATCTGGTCCGCATAAACTCTGCCTTTTACTCTGTAGCTCCCTACCTCGGGTGGTTCCTGGGCTATGTACACGGTGAACATCACTTTAAAAAAAAAAAAATGAAATGTTTCAAGAGTTATATTTTTATTCCTAAATTTATAACGTATACATTTTTTTTTATTGCAGAATATAATATCCCGTGATTGGCAAATGGTTATTCACAGCAACTTAGATATTTACGAATAAAATGAAAACTTTTCCATTTTGTGAATTTCTGTTGGCTATCAAAATTTTTTTATCAGCTACTGAGAAAAAAAATGGCTGGGACGATTTTCACACGTTTTTCAGAAAATCGATTAAGTAAGACGAACTGAAGTAGTGTGCATCGTCGAAGTAGCCAGAGAAATGGAAAAGAGAGAATTGCCCTAATTTTCTATCATAGACGCCGTTCGAGACAAGACATTCAAATGTTACATGCCATGAGGAGAATTGGCATTGAGTAAAGAATCGAGAATGTCACGTGTTCATACTTAAAAAGAATCGCTACACAGACGTCGGTTATCAAGCACAATTGAAGAAAAAAGTTCCATAATGGATATTAACCATTTATTATACAACGAACTGCAATGGCAGACTAAACGAAATACTAGAAAAATATTATCAAAATGTTTTTTTTTAGTAGAGTAATGGATTGCGGCTCAGATTGAGGAATCGGTAGAATCGAGTTCGAATTCCAGTCGAATCCATTACATTCACTTACATGCTAATACGCTTGCGAAAGGTATGAATCCTCTTCTTCCCCCCCCAGCTATGGATAAATAACAGGACAGACCGGGTTTATTTATTTCTCTCTGTTATCTCGAAAACACGAGATACAACAGGGTGATATTTTTAATAATGTCCTCACTAACCTAAAGTCATATATAGTGTAAATATTATGTTTACGGATGTTATGTCGTATTAAAGAATACTAGAAAGGCCCATGAAAAATTACACGGTTTTTCCTGTTTAAAATTTCAAAACCGAAAATATGGAGCACCCAGTGAGGATCGAACTTACACTCAATCGTAATTGCGAGACAAGCTTGCTAGCAATTACACAAAGTCAAAGTTCTCAATAATGTGAATTATAATCGAAGATAATACAATCTTTCGATACATGACAGACGAGAAAGATTTTATTATAGTAAAAAATGTCATGCCATGTTATGTTTTTATGTTCGTCTTACTTGATCGATTTTCTGAAAAACGTGTGAAAGTTACGTTCTTTTTATAAATACAAATATTTAAGTAAATGCTCTGTTTATAATAAACAGTATTAACAACATTTACCGGCCTGAATGTCCGAGAAATTTTCATAGAAAATATGCGTCCTTTGACAGGAATCGAACCTATATCCTATACTGAACCGTCATATAGCCTGACGTGCTTTTGCCGATTGAGCCACAGAGGAGCGTTTCGGTGAGCAAGGTCGAGTTTACTGTTTTTAAACTGAAGTTTTTCATGATTTTCTGACGTACATGCATGTCTACTCAATGCTTATCCAAATGTAAACATTTACTTAAATATTTGTATCTATAAAAAGAACGCAAAAATATAACAAAATATCTTAAATATAATTGTCGGACTTTGTACATTTCATAATGTGTGACGTCACTTGTTTACATTTGGATATGCATCAAGCAGATATGAATGTACGTGAGAAAATCATGGAAAATTGTACTTTAAAAACAGTAAAATATATGAATCCAACTCACCAAAATTGCTGTATTACTATACACAATAAGTAAAGATATGCATCCAACTGTTCTCTCCCACATTAATAATTAGTAGGAGAGGGTTCTTTATCATTTGGTAGCAACTGGTCTAGGAGAAGGTAAACTCAGAATTCATAATTGTATGCAGCCATCGTGAAGTATACATTAAGGTGCCAAGGAAAGATAATTCGCATTGTCACGATGACACCATCTCCGGTGGACTCTTTTTTATTTTTTTTTTTTTAATAAAAAGATATTTCTTGCGAAAACTTTGTTGGCAGGATAATTTAAGGGCTTGATAATTTCATTTTGCAGTGACGGCTTGCGAAAAAAAAATCCTGGAATCGATCATGTCAAATATAATTTATGGCATCTTCAACAAAAGAAATCTCAATGTTCTTTCTTGGTTTATTATAGTCTTTATTCTTTCACTAATAAATCCAATAATCTCCACGAAGGTAATTTTCTCGAAGAACAGTTGACAGATCAGATATGCATGATGGAGAATTCTCAGGGAATATTTCTTCGGCTCATCTGGTCGTTCCAGAAAATACACTACTCGCTCTGTATGCTTTATGCTCATGTTGTGATGTGGGGTCTGGCCAGACGCAACACTTTATTCGACAGAGTCAGTCGTGATACTGCAATAGTATTATTGTCTTTTTCTTCTAGACAGTTACCTAGGACTACATATCATGAATTGATCAGTCCATTCATGATAGTAAGGAGGGTAATTTAACCCAACACCTCATATCAATAAAAAGAGTAAGGTTAGACTAAGAATTGTCTATTGCGGATTTATCTGGACTGGAGCTGTTTATTCTGCACTTTTCGCTCTTCATATAGTTCTGAATTGTTTAACCCAACATACAGGGAGAACACGTATTCTCTACTCTGCGGCATCTTTGTCATGGTTGCAACATTGCAAGAATATCTCTACGCTATCGTTATTTTCAGACAAATATTCCTTACAGCCTCCAGTTCTTCAAAAAGGTCCCGTTGCTTTCCCATCGCCGAAACACACATATTAATTCCGTATTAATTTTACAACATGCAAGGCGATAATGCCACTAAGACGCAAGGGACTATTGGGACACTATTTACATTATTCGGACTATTGTCCTCATCTTTGTTGCCATATTTATTACAACTTTTCGGCCGTTGTACGCTCCGGCCTTCTTCAGGTGGTCGGAATGTCAAACTGAACCCTTTATTTTGCTTACTGGGATAGACTGTTCTAGTTCCACGTGCCATGTCTAATGGATGTCACTTACCAGTTACCTCCTGTTAATTCCCCTCTCCAAGAGGACACATAGCATAACTTGAGGCGTTGGAGAATTTGGAGAGGGAAATTAACAGGGGATAACTGATAACTGACATCCATTAGGCATGGCACGTGGAACTAGAACAGTCTACTCAAGTAAGCGAATGTAAGGGTTCAGTTCGAGATTCCAAACAGCTGAAGAATCCCGGAGCGTACAGAGGCCTAAATTTTGTAATAAATATAGCGACAAAGATGAGGACAATAATCCGAATATTGTAAATAATTTACATAATACCTGATCTCAGAAATATATACAGTTCTATTGGGAGTTAAAGATAATGATTAGATTTTAGAAGAAGAAACCGGTAACCCGATCCTAAACAAGAAAGAAAGAATCTTTACTCTTCTTTCAAAAGACGGAGAAGGTGTGCAAACAGGGCGAAAGACGAACCTATTTACTACTAAGAATAAGTTCCACTCAACCTCTTCCCGAGGACGGAACCTGTGTCAATTTCTTTTTAATTTATACCCTCTTACTTGATACAGTAAAGGCCAGCATTCATAGTGATGCTTCTTAACGCAACATTTTGTTAAAGTTGATAAGCTCAGATAATTAACGATGTGATAAGGGAATTTCTACGCATATTTTATTGTTATAAAACTCGCCATGGGATCATTCAATCACAAACTTGAAAAATAAGATTCATTAGAAAATTAAAATAGGAAAAATCGTGAATTTTTATGGGTATTTCTAGTTTTTCCTAATATATGAATGCGGGTATGAGTTTGAAACACATTCGCTTGGCCCTACTTGGAAAGCAATAACACTGTACGTAACGAGGATAATTTCATTACTGACACATCGACACAATCTAAACGCTGACATGACACGAAATTAAGCTTTATTTGTTTTCTCTTCATTTTAACCTGCATTCAAGAAGATAAAGGAAAGATGTTGACACGGAAAAATCGGGCAGTCATTACAGAAAATCTTATTGCGGATTACAGAGAAAATTTCAGATGTATCGATCAATTGCTTCAACACAGTTTCACAAATTTTCCTACACTTTATACTAAACGTTTTGGGCTACCCTCTGGATTTAATAATTTGTAAGTTTTCTACTTTCTTTGGATTAATAAAGAGCTAGGAGTTTGCCCCTATTTATTTAACTCATACCAAGCTTGGAAACCGAAACACTATCAAATAGAGTATGGTATTAAATTTTCTGTGAAGAGCACCTAAAATGTCAAATCTGCTTACCAAGTTTACCATTAACCAAGAGGGTTGACTAGGCAAAGAGACCTAAAAATTTAAAGAACATTCACGCATTAATGGTTTAATTCTGTTGTTGTTGTCGTCGTCGTCATTGAACTAGTAATTACCCAGCTTTCCTGTTTAGAAAGTGACTGAAAACCATACCACGGATTGACCCAAGTTAATTTTTTGTGATATTTTTTGAATAAGATGAAGTTATGAATTTATCCGTTTTCTTTTAATTATTTTACATTTTTGTAGTCATGTATCTTGGATTGGAAAAGTAGTAATTATTTATTTAAAAATATGATTCCAACTCGCGACATAAGAGGTCTCATGTTTCAAAACAAGAGCCGAAAACTTCAATATAATTATTTGAATTAAATTGAGTTAAAGTAAGCTCTGTTTCATCTTCAAGCGAAATTTACGTGTTTTAATAATTGCAATCAAAATTTCCATGGTAACAGCTAGGGAGAATTGTTTAAATTGGGTAGGCGTGTGTTGGGTGTTAATAATAAGTATCAGTATAGAGTTACTTTCATAGATGTCAAGTCAGGGTAAGGTGGGGGTGTCTAAATTTGAAACGGAAGATGTTTTAGCCTAGTCTGGTTTACGTGTCTATGGGGAATTTATTTATTTTTTTATTTTATTTCTTTATGAAAGGGATTTGTGCATATAAAAAAAAAAACTGCCGTAACATTAGTTTTTTGACGACTTCATAAAGGGTTATCTTTTTTGTAGGGTGTTTAAACTATTTATTTGGGCTATGGATTAAAAGGGCATGGGTCATCCCAAGTTTTACATTGTTTATAATTTTCCATTTTACTTTTGGTGTCCTATTTATTTCCTTCAGATACCAAAAACATTTAGATAGGGAAGTCTGATTTCTTTTATTTATATTATTGAAAGAGCATTTATACTGCCTCCATCTAGCTTAAAAATCATTCTTCGTGGACCCAATTTCAGAAGTACGTTATTCCCAAAAAAATTCGCTTGAAGATGGAACAGAGCTTACTTTAACTCAATTTAATTCAAATAATTATACTGAAGTTTTCGGCTCTTGTTTTGAAACATGAGAACTTTTATGTAGCGTGGAATCATATTTTTAAATAAATAATTATATTTATGCCCTACTTTTGTATCGAGCACAATTTTTTAAAAATAATAACTAAAATACTAACGAACTTTAGATTATTTACCTAACCAGTTCTTTCCTATTTTCTATATATTTTCACTCATATATATATATATATATATATATAAAGTTTATTTTCTTCAATGCTCCTAACAAGAAGCATTTTTCTCCTGATGGTGACCATGCTGACCGAAACTTGTCGAGGAACCTAAGTGAAATAATAAAACAAATGATATTAATATACAACCCAGTGTGTCTGAAAATTTATTTTTTTAATTTTTCAATATTTTTGTTCAATATATATATATATATATATATATATATATATATATATATATATATATATATATATATATATATATTTGTTTGAATAAAAGACAGACCACGTTAAGACTCCATGTAATAAGCTATTTCACCATAACCCCTTTAACAAGGTTCTGGATCATCAGACTTTACTTCCAAAAGCTGAAATGAAAATTTTTTCATTTCATCTTTTGGAAATCTTAAATGGTCTGCCTTTTATTCAAACATATCTGCTCTGAAATTTTTACATTGAGCTCTCTATATATATATATATATATATATATATATATATATATATATATATATATTATCATTATTATTATTATTATTAAAAATTTCTTTATGAGAGTGCACAATGATTCATCCTTTCGTCTACTTCTCTTTAAAGAACTTAATAACGTCAAAAAAACACTTGTTAATAACGGTTTTTCAAACCATCTTATAGATTAGCATATTGGACTTTTTTTTGGAAGTTAACCAATAGCAATACTGCACACACGGAAAACATAATAGCATTAACATTTTAGACAAACATCAAATGCATGATAATTATAAGCAAGATGAATCTTCACTTAAAAACATCATTACGAAATGCACAACTCCAGTCGATAAAAACAAGAAAATTGAATTATTTATTTATTTAAAAACAATTAAAACTGCTAACCTCATCGTCAAAAATACTAATTCACCTGCAAGATTTAAATTACAGAGAACCAATATTATTTATTAATTTACAACTCCCTTAAGGAACTGTGTTCCTGACCAATCGAAATTTGAAAATAAGTATATTCGATGTACTGCAAAATGTTTAACAAGAAGCCTGGCATTACATTTCTCTGACCATAGCTCAATTACGTCTCATTTAAATACATATGGAGACCTACCAAAATCTATTTAATTGATAATAAAAATATAATAGCATCATCCACGTGTACAAAAATGCTAAAAATAATGGAAGCATTATTAATAAAAAGAAAAAAGAAAGAAAATAAAACATTCTTGTAAGTCTAAATTCAGACGTAAAACAGTAAGTTAAAAGTAAAATAAAATTCATTCTTGATAATGGCTAAAAGTATAGCCGAAAACGTTTGGAAAAGATTCGGAAAATTTTATATAATTAATGTTCAGAAAGGAAAAAATATACGAACACATGAGAAATTGTATGAAAAAAAAAAACAAAAAAAACTCAACCACTATACTTTTTCAGGCGTTTTCAACGAAAACTTGCATATATATATATATATATATATATATATATATATATATATATATGTGTGTGTGTGTGTGTGTGTGTGTGTGTGTGTGTGTGTAATGTTGCTACCTTCATTTGGAAGAAATTCATGCATCAATGGTTCTCGATTGTCTCTCAGTACAGTTTGAGTCCTAATGTAAATGAAATCGGGAAGTCTATGTTGTTTTTTTTTTATTCATGTCAACCCAACCAAGGCAATAAAGCCACTAAGACACAAAGAATACTGGCTGTGCGAGAATATGAGAAAAAAACATTATTAAATATAAAGACAGAAGATAACGGTTGTCATTGCATTTAAATTTTTGAAGATCAAATTTGACGGGAAAACTAGAAGCTGGAGGAGAGTTTCCCAAACAAGAAGTGTGAAAGAAGAAACTGTTAGCATAGAACTTACGGTTACATCTAGCCATTTCAAATGTAAAATGGTAAGCCATAGAGCTGAACTTAAATTCATAAAGTTTAGAGCGGAGAAACTATCAGAAGAATTAGCATAAAAAATATTTGTAGAAAATGCACAGGGATGTTACGTTATAGCGGTGGGAAAGTTATAGAAGCTGAGATGCCAGGTCTGGACCAGTGACATTATAGATTCTTTGATGTAATGGAATAACCAGGTACCCCCATGAATGAGTACACTATAGTTATTAAGTACCTATAATGTCAACTGTCTACGAGAGACTTAGGGAGAGAGCGAAGACGCAAGCACTTGCGACCTTCTAATTAGTGGCACTCACAACTAGATTGACTTATGTGTATAACTGTACCTTATTTCATATTGTACTCGTTGTGTGCAATAAACCTTTCTTCTAGTATCCACCTGGTGTTAAGTATTTATTCCCTTAGCACGGAATATAACAGTCTTCTTTGTATATTATCAAGAATCTCTAAAAACATTACAGAAGCAACAGAGATGTGGCAGAAATATTCAAACCTGACCGTATTGCAGATTTATAGATTTGTAAGACAAAGTGAACCAAATTTCCTAACAGATGCTTTTTATTGATTGAATACATTTGTGGCCTTTTTAAAAGATTATACGGATATAAGATGAGAAAAAAAAAATAGTATTCTATATATTTATATTCAGCACTGAATTGAGAGATTTATCAAGGAATGGAGACTTGTTGACAATGAATGTGTCGAGTAAACCATACTTTTTATCTCATTATGCTCCAAACTTAATCATGCACTTAAGCATATATATATATAAGTGTATAACTCATTGTAGAATAGTTTATTTAAGTACACTTCTGAAATGGTCACACTCATAGAAGCCCAAAGTAATCTTCAGATTCGCGTTATATGAATGAACATTTGTTAGTTTATTAAAAAAATAAATTGGTATTTTATTTTTAATAAATATTTCCAAAACTTATCTTTAAAACAAACGAACTTCCTAGACTCCATGGAACTCAAGATTTTTTTTTTTTTTTGGAAGATATTTAGAAATTAAAATCGAAAATATCTCAGATCTTGACGATTGCGGCGATAAATGCTGCGACGTGTTGCCGGCCGAAAAGAAATCAATAAATATCTATAAGGTTTTTCTACAAATAACTGAAAACAACATGTAAAGAGAGAGAGAAAGAAAGCAAAAACAGAAGATTAAATTCCTCGCAATATTGTCTTAGCATTCCATAAGCGAACGCATTTCGTACAAATTTAGAAATTTACGAAACAGGTGAGGACTGAAATAGCCAGGAAATGACGATAGGAAGATTCGCAAAAAAATCTATGAATTAGGTTTTTCGATAAATTGAATTTTTATCTATTTATTTATTTATTTTTTTTTTGTAATTTTTATTAATTGCTTCAAAGATTCATAACTTACGTTTAGATGTTTAACAAAAAGAGCTTACGGTCATAGCACGTTGAAACACTAGTTCTCGTACGATCATCGAAGTTAAGCAACGTCGAACCTAGATGGAGTGAAGCTTGGGGTACACCGGATGCTCTTTAGTGCAATGTGGAGGGGAATACAGCCGCAGGCAGATATTCCTCCGGTCCAGACACCTCACTGTAAACGAAAGGTGTAATAGATAATAACTCGGAACTGGTAATTAAAAAAAAAAACGAGTTTGAATACATGTAGGGTACGTTATATTTACTTACACGCAAATACACTTTGGAAAGCTATGAATCCATTTATTCTCCCCAAGCTATATGTGAATTAGTAAAACTTGTATCAGCAAATCGTTATTATCTCCATAAAAACTTCTTACAATCCCAAAATATTCTCTAGATTCAAATAACCTGAAAAGGTTGATAAGCCGTAAAAAACAAATTGATCAATCTGTCACAAAGGGATGGTTTTTATAATTCTTTTGTGAGGAGAGCAGGACTTTTCTCAATGGGCAATAAATGGGGATTCTTATTAAAAGGTGTGGTCGGAAAATCATTTAGAGAAGTAAAAAGTACGAAAGGCGATCATAATAAACTCAGGGGAGTCGAAGAATTTTCTTCAAGAAATATAACCATCCTGCCAGTTTTTAAGATGAGCGTGTGGTGTAAGCGTTAGCTGCTCGGAATAATAAATCGGAGTAGTCGTGTTCGAATTCCTGTCAGGTTTGGTTTATTTATTCAAATACACTTGGGTATTCATCTCCTATGATATGGGTTAAATAGTAGGATTTTTATATGGAAATATACTTATTATACGAAAAAACTGTTAATACAATATTCAATCGAAAAAAAGTAATTATTCTTAAAATCCAAAATGTTTCGGCTTCGTAAAGGGTTGATAACCTGCAAAAAATACTCAAATAAAATAAATCAATCCATCCCAGTCTTTTAGGCTCTTATGTGCACTTTGACATTTCATTTATATTTTCTTTCGATATATATGATAAAACTGCACCAAAATATTTTATATTATCGGTGAAATAAAACGAAAGAACCTTTGTTACGCAGTGTACAAGTTGTTGCTGTGGGTATTGAAATTATATTGTATTTGGAGTGTTCATATAACAATGTTGCGATTTCTGAGAGGATATAGAATCTTCTTTTCTATGTGGATTTTCCCATCAGGACGTCAACGATCGTGGCTCTCCACAACTTCATATTCTTTTTATTTATTAGTAACGTTAATCTTTTTGTCATAAATACCCCGTTCGGCAATGTATTCAAAAGTAAAACTTTCGGAATTACTTGATCGAGCATCCAGTGCTACTTCCAGTTAAAATTTATAAATGTTTTCTCTTCAAACACTTTTTCAGGAAAATAGGTTTCTCAATAGCTATTTTTGCTCTTTCCACTAATTATGAGGACTGCTTTGTTGAATTTTTTTATTTAACGAAGTTTTGTTTCTACCTTATTTATTACTGCTGTTGAAAATTATCAAAACATATGGTTTCTATTAGTTGGTACATTTATTTGTAATTCGAAGAAAGATTAATCCTGGGTATGACGATAAACTACATCCGGCAGCAGGACCGAAAGATTGGAGGTTATGAGGAGCGTGGAACCACATCTTAATTGTTGTTCTTCCCAGAGACACCATGACTTGGGGTGATAGCATCTTTAGGGTCCCAGCTATAATGGCCAAATAGTTAACCCCGAAACAAAAATCAAGACACTATGACAGCATAAAAATACATTTTTTATAGTAAAAATACCAGCAATATATTTTTATATAAGATAATTACCAACATTATCTATTTATATTAAAATGTCCAACAATACCTTTTATCGTAGTTGGAGAATTACAGTTACGTTCAAAATATATTTAGAAGCCATAAAATTGAGCTCAAAATATTTAGATTTCGGCATTAAATAACCCACTGAGATTGATATTCCACTAAACAAAATCAACCAACCAATCAATAGAAGAAGTATAGTCCTCATTAAGATGTACAGGTTTCTTTCGCTCAAAGGCTTTTTAAACATTGATCTGAGATAGTGGTTCTATAAAGCTGGCACTTAAAACATTTCTGAATGATGTTGGCAACATGCATGCCATCTATATGAATGTCTTGATTTGACAAAGCTATTTAAGAACATACTCGAGTTTTTCGCTTAAAGTTTTCGTTATATAGTACCTTGCTCTATTGGACTAAAATAAGACTAGGTTTATTTCCCTTTTCTTCCATACTATAATTGTTATAATGGGAACATACATTGTAGCACTTCAATTTCTTTGTATTTATTAATTCCACGTTCTATGATTAGAAGGACTGTAGAAAAATCACGTGGTAGAGATAAACACTCAAGCTAAGTGAATAATAATCCAACCTTTAGAAAGAGAGCTATTTATGTTGCCATGGAGCATCTCATTGTGCTAAAGTGGGATAGTCCATTGCTTGGGCTGTGATTGGCTGCTGGTACCCGAGTGGAGGTATTTCTATATAAATACCAGCTTGATCCATCGGTTAGTTTGCAGGGTTTGTATTAAGTTACAACCTGCTTTATTTTTGTCTGCCAGCTGGACGCTAGCTGGGACCTTTACACCGGTAAGTGCTGTCTATTATTGTTATTCTACAAGGACGTTCTACGATTGCTTTCATTCTGATTCCATAACATAGTTTCTATTTTCATTTCGACACCATGTCATGGTTTCTATTTTAAGTTTAACTTGACTCCTATTTCTGGGAGAATTCTTAGCAGTTGTTAATGTTTTTGTTCAGGATCATTCTTCTATGAACTACGAATATTTATGTCATCACTATTGCCCCTCTTATCACTAGTACGTTTGCCGCGGTAAGGGAAGCAGATACCTTGTTTTCTATTCGTAGATTTGTTTGGGATGTGGTATAGAATACTCAAATGAATATGTATCCATCTCTTCACATCTGTGCTTGTATATACGCCGGGTATACTATAGGAAAACATTAACTACACTAGTGCTCTAATTTCTTTACGGTATCCTGATGAGGTTGGAAATGTTTACGTATTGGGATCCTCGCTGGACATATATGATTTTGTGGATGAATATAGTTTCTCTATCGGATCTAGGCATTCAGTTGAGTCAGCGTTTGGAAGGAGGTTTCTATTGAAACAGAAAAGGAAGTTTCTGTTGTTGTTGTCTGATGCTTCTGTGAGGTCTACATAAAAGACAGAAGAGGAACTTTAAACTGGACAAGTTCCTTGTTGAAACTTGACTAATGCATGAAATAATAATGCAACACAAAATGTACTTAGAACAAAATGTATTGAAACAAGAAAGTGTACACAATATTTACATATAGTCTTTTGTATATTCCTGGGAAGACCGTTCCTGGAGAATGTGTTGACTTAGTCGCAGTCGGGCAGAGTCTCTGGATTGAATCTCTTGTTTCCTCCACTTCTCTTCCCGGTACCAACCATATTTATATGGTCGGTACTCCACTATGCAAATTAGGTGGATCCTACCACAACATTCCTATACATTAAATAAGCGGTATCTAGAAAGAAAGAAGATAAATGCGGCTAATGTAATGTGGCATAAATACGGTGTTATTAGGAAGACTACATTAGCAGACACGGAAAAGAAATTACAAAATCCCCTGCAGCAGGTAACGAAGGGGGGCGAGTAGAAGGGACTAAACATAAACTACAAGAAGACAGAATACACGGTCATCAGCAAAAGGATGAGCCCGAAACGCATTTTGAAGGTCGGGAACACTAGAATCAAGCAGACGCGGAAGTTTAAATATCTGGGAAGCGTTCTGACAGAGGACAGTAAATACAAGTGAGATCAGTAGGCGTATTGGGATGGCCAAGGACGAATTCCAAAAGCTAGGTAGAGTATTGCGAATGTTGGACGATTTCCTCAAAGATGAAGAAGGGACTCGAGGCGACGGAGATGTGGTTCTAAGAAGGATGCTAAGGATATCAAGGACCGAGCGTATCAGCAATGATGAAGTCTTAGAGAGGTTGCAAACAAGGTAGAGGATTGTATTTAACATCAAAAAGAGGCAGCTGAAGTTTCTGGGACACATAATGATGAAAGAGGGCCTGGAGAATTTGATACTCACGGGTCGAATACAGGGAAAGAGAGACAAGGGAAAACAACGCATGATATACTTAGAGGCTTTAAGCAAATGGATTACAGAACGTGCTCTGGTGGAGGTAACAGAGGGAAGGAAATGCAAGGTATAAAGGGAGCTGATAGGCACGTAGAAAGAAAAGAAGACATTGGTGGGCGCATTTGCTGTAAGTAAACTGAATCTAAATAAAGTTAGAATATCAATTTGACAATTTAAAAGATGATAACGAGTTTTAAATTACTTAATATCCAGCCTTGCATTTTGATACAGTTATTGCGTTGGAGGACAGAAGATTGCTTATTTTTTCGCGTGAGAAGAAAACGATATAAACGCTCCGATTACAAACCGAGTAGCAAATGAAGTGGAAAGCTTGTAGTAATAAGATGGCTACTTTTGTAAATATGACGATGTAATTATGGCAGTTAGAATATAAAATTCCAAAGCAATTTACAGAAAAGAAAAGATATTTCTTGCCGGCAGAATTCTAAATTCTATCTACTTGTTCGAAAAGTGGTCAAAAAAGTGCTAAATCTGAAACAACAAAACCAACAATCACAAAGATAATGAAGAGATCGGATAGAGGTATTTGCGGGTTAGGCAAAGCATAGTCCCCGTAGTCATGGAAGGAGCCTAGCCAAATTTTTTTCGGCTAAACAGTCGAACGCTCTGTCTTCGGGCAGACAGGAATCCGGACGAGGCACCGCCGAAAGAGGCAGAGTCTTGTTCGGAGAGGTTGACTGATCCTGAACCCGTTTATACGGGTTCGAAAGGGAATATTTTTGGCCGAGAACCCACGTTCAACCCGATCTTGTGCCACATGCAACCCTCTTGGGATGGGAGGGGGGGCTAAATATAGTAGTCATGGGAGGATATAGAAAAAAAGATTGGTTCTTCAATGGGCAGAAATATCGATTACTGCTTCGTATGTTGATGTTGATCATACTGAAATTAAGTTCAAATTGAAGATTTTACTTGAATATGAATATATTAGGTTGGTGCAAAAATAATGACGTAATAATGTCGTTTTTTGACGTTAAAAAATACGTCATCAAACGACATTATTACGTCATTATTCTTGCACCGACCTAATAGAATGTAAGATTATATTTAATAGAAAAACAAACGAATGAAGTTACGGCAAAAAAACGACACATGAGCAGATAGAATAACAAGCGATCTGATAGAGATGTTTTGCTGATAATACATAGTGTAGCCACGCTTGTTACGAAAGGATTTAGAGAAAAAAAAACAACAAAAAAAACTAATTATGTCATGCACTGGACAAGCTGCTGCTGATAATATTGAAATTAAATCGAACTTAGTGAGCTGAGACAACAATGCTGCATTTTCTTAGAAAAGATAAAATCTAGTTAAGCGTACCAAAAGTTCATTGTAAACGACACAAACCCGCTTATTAGCCACGACAAAAGCTCAGTAGGAAACTGATTCTTTAACTCTTTGTCGAAGGCACACATATAAAGATGGAGTCTATACATCATTAGAAGTGCAACAAATCTTTCTGCTTTATGTGAACTCCGAGCCCCATTTATTGACGTTTTTTTTTTCAGTGGTTTAAGTTATCTGTGATCAAATTCAGAAATATGCAATTCATACCTTTGATTTATTCAACGAGTTGCATTTTTTTTTTACACCTACGGAAGATTGCGAAATCATGTGACTTGATAAGAGTTTCAGCAACTTTGAAATTTAAGGTTGATTTGGAGATGTATGTCTTTTTTTTTATAAGTCAGCAATCTTCTATTGGCCCATCACGTGGGCAAAACCGTCGACGGCTTACGAGCAATTCCTAGAAATTTTAATAACAAAAATGCACAGGCCTATAGGCATAATAGACACTGTTTCAAAATAAGAATAAAAATAAAAGTGGGTCGTCTATTTCACATTCGGGAATCCAAAAAATAATAAGGTTTGAAGTAATGAAATATTGGATTAATAATGCGCTCATTAAATTTAATTTGTTTACGTTTTGGATAAGAAACTGACCAGATATGGGAGTATCGAAATTTGCTGAAATATGAGGCTCTTTGTAGCCAAGTGGTACAGCACACCGGATCAAAAGCTAGTTTCTTCTACAAAATAACAATTCCTGTTGGGAGCACATTCTCTTTTTCTCGAATGTGCAGGCCGACCGACGTAATACACACTGTCCAAAAATAAAGATGGTGCGTCTATTTCAGATTTTCAAATACGAGTATAAACTAATAATAAAATAAAGTGTCTAGTAATCAAAATGTCGGATTAAAAATAAATCTATTATTTAAACACACACACGTACATAAAAAAAACAGTTATATATATATATATATATATATATATATATATATATATATATATATTGTCAGAGATTCGACTGCGATGCTATCATCGCACACCAGAGAAAAAGGGAAATTTTAACGTTTTCTATACGAAATACGTCAGAGGCCAGGGAGCTCAATTCAATATATATATATATATATATATATATATATATATATATATAGATAGATAGAGAGAGAGAGAGAGAGAGAGAGAGAGATCAAGTATAGATAGGAATCTGACAAAATGATAGGAGATTGAACAAGTAGGAAACAGATCTTAATCTGCTAACATGCCACATATATTTAAATACTATCTGTTACTTCAATACGCGTGACAAGTATCTAAGCAATGAAATAGCCAAACACAAACTACAATTAATCTGTGCCTCTTTGCATTTAATCATTTTTTTAACATTTCTATCTTGATCTCTGACGAAACTTTAATAAAGTGAAACACTAAGATCTGTTTCCTACTTGTTCGTTTTCCTATCAAATATACATTACTTTCGGATATTAAAATAAAAACATGTTAGAATCGCTATATGATTACAGTCCAGTTTCAACGCCACAAATATGTCTCTTCGGGCGATGTCAAACCACTGGCGAGCGAAAGATTAATTTCAATAGCAGAATCCTTTTTTTTTTTATAATAGGCTTGTGATCTGCCGTGATTAAACAATCAAATGTGACCTACGCTAAATTCAAACTCACCGATTTTGCAGGTGTGTCGCTGTTTTTAGTGATAAAGTTAACTGTTTTATATTTTTTGTAACAGATAATTTCATTTTCTTGTACAGGTCAACTGTGGTTATTATTTAAACCATAGTTAACTAAGGCCTGTTTTACTTTATTAAGTTCTTTAAGGAAAAGTTAACCAGAGGATGAATTCTCGTGTGTTCTCGTTAGGAAATTTTCTATAACTGCTAATTTATAATTAAGTGGGCATTTGCTCTTAAAATTAAGGTGGCACGTGTTTCTGATAGTGTTTTTTTTATATAATGAAGTGTGAACATGTTCTTACTGAATAGTACCAGACAACCCAAAAATTGGTGTTTATTTTTTAACTCAGTTCATAAGTAAAAATAAGGACAGAGATTTTTTTGAATATGGTTTTAAGATTTTCAGTTTCTTTTTTGTCTTTCGCTAAAAAGAAAACTATCGTCTATATAGTAGACATATTTTGGGTTTGGTGACTTCTTTATATATATATATATATATATATATATATATAGAACAGACTGGGTTCTATAGCCTTGGATGGAAGCTGGTCTAGGAGAAGGACAACTCTGAATTCAAAACCTGCGGAGGATCATTTGGTAACCTTGTGCCACTTAGTGCACCAGGTCTCTGTATTCGTCCTTCCAAAAAGTGTGGATAGTTCTGCACAAAACCTTCACCACTATAATCAAATCTCATGTGTCGTTGTCGGGCTGTCGGTTTCCTGGAAACTGATCTGCTTGTCTCTCATACGTCGAAGTCGACGGGAGAGTCGACGATATATATATATATATATATATATATATATATATATATATATATATGGCGGTACTCGCTTAGGTATTTCGGCTTGTAGTAGAACAAACGAGTACCCAAGGAAAAATGAGGAATAAAAAAAGAAAGAACTAAGAACATGAAATTGAGGCGAAAACAATCGCCCAGAGTTCAAGCTCAGAGTCCAAAGAAGAAAAAAACCCTCTAAAACACGTAAAAGCAACTATGTACAGTGCTTAATCCACGAAGTAGAGCATACCTAATATAAACCTAAAGAGCCAGGCAAACCTACCTAGGTTCACCTAAACGGATCGTCAGGGTAAAGGTATATATATATATATATATATATATATATATATATATATATATATATATCTTAACGTTTATTCCAACTTAATTTCAATAAAAACAAAATAAATAAAAAATATTTTCCTCAGTTTTTCTTTTATATATATATATATATAATATATATATATATATATATATATATATATATATATATATATATATATGGAGAGAAGAGAGAGAGAGAGAGAGAGAGAGAGAGAGAGAGAGAGGATTAATACAAAATGAAATTTGTCATATAGTTAATTGTTGTTATATTCAGTACCCCGCCAGACGGAACTTTTATTAATCACCCCGTCGACTCCCCGGGAGGTATCATCAACTGACTACTTATTTTCTAATTTTCGTTCTTTTATATTAAGTTAAAAATAATTTATTACTTTTTATTAATGTAAGATTGATCATGTTTTTTAATTGTGTGTATATCCTTGTGTATACGTGTGAATTTGTCTTCTTGCATCTGTGTATGAATATAGTTGCATGAATGTGTTTCTGTTTGTGTCTATGTGTTTGTGTCTATGTATTTGTGTGTAAAATTTATTGGTTATTTCCCCTTTCATCGTTTTTATTGTCTCCTTATATTTTCTCCCTATTGGCTTTTATAATATTTTCCTCTCTATCGATTCAACGTATCAGAGATAAATGTAGCGATTATATCTACAATGTCATAGAAAGTTTGGCTTATCATTTTATCTCGAATGTTCTGTTTTTTTTTCTTAAGTTTTGTAAATGTAGGTGCATTCATTTTTTATTTAAATATGTTTTTAATTTAAGACTTAAATGGCATGCCAAATATTTATATATGTCTTCACTTACGCATTGTTATATTTTTCTTATTTAATTTTGTGGTATTTTAAGTATAAGTGTATTAATTATGGGAGGTTAGCGTTGTAATTAAATATTATTTATTGCTGTTTGAACAAGTGAATTCATACACTCACTCACACACACACACACGGGCGCGCGCTCGCGCACACACACACATATACATATATATATATATATATATATATATATATATATATATATATATATATATGTATGTATATATATATATATATATATATATATTCACGCACGTAGACAAAAGCACACACACAGCATGCATATATATTAATATATTAATTAATGCTTAATAGGTAAAATAAATGTATTTTTTAAGTTTACATTTACCCATTATTTTATTTTTCTCACTTAATAGTTTTTTTGTTGTGGAGGTTGTTTTTTTTGTGGGGTGGGGGGCTTGGTGGTATTTTAAATGTTAAACTATTACGTAAGGTTCGGTTTCAGACGTTTTTTTCTATGTTTTTTCTATATATAAAATAAATAGATGTACATACATATACGCGCGCATACACACACATATGAATCTCTCTCTTTCTCTCTCTCTGACTCTCTCTCTCTCTATATATATATATATGCACATATACGTATATATATATATATATATATATATATATATGCACATATACGTATATATAAACACATATATAATTAATGTTTAAATGGTAAAGTAAATATTTGTTTACATGGCATCATTTTCTATTTCATTCTTAGCAGTTTGTCTTTTGAATGTGACTTGATGTTATATAAATTATTTGTATTAATTATGGAACATTAGGCTTTCTCTTTTTTTTCTGTTATTTGAAATTTTAGACAATTATGGAAGATCAAGTTTGTCTTTTTATCTATCTATCTATCTATCTATTTTATCTATATATATATAAATGATTATCTATATTAATATATATAATATCTATATCTATATATATATATATATTTTATCTATATCTCTATATATTATTTATATCTATATATATATACATATTAATTATGGAATATATATATTTATTTATATCTATGTATATATATCTATATATCTATATATCTATCTATATATATATATATATATATATATATATATATATATATATCTATATATATATATATATATATCTAGGTCTCTCTACGGTCTTTTGTTAGTTGTTTACTATTATCGGGGTTTTTTTCTTTGGGCTTTAAACCTGTATTTGTGCGATTTTTTCGACAGACTTCCATGTTTGTAGCTCTTTTTTTTTTAAAACCTTTTTTTCCCTCGAGATTGATTTGATTATTGGCAAATCAAAAATTCGAGGGTTTTTCAAATCAGTATAGTTATCTATATTTGTATGTATATTTATATATATATATATATATATATATATATATATATATATATATACAAACACACATACACACATACATATCTATGTGTATATTTATTTATTATATATTTTATCAATTTAGTTTTTATTTAAATAGTGCTTCAAAAGATAAAAAATCGTTATCGACTAGTTTCGTCTTATGATGGACTTTATGATGGCAAATGTAAGAGTTTTATTTTACAACAAATATTTATAAACAGAAACAAAAATAGCCTTAGTTTTCAACATTTTTCAATTTATGAATGCTCATAAATATTCCTCAGACGATCTTTCACAGATTGTCTGAACAATATTTATGAGCGTTTATAAATTTGAAAATCATGCTAATCTATGGCGGATGCTAAGTTATGAAATTAAATGCTTAATAAAATAAAATAAATTAAAGACAGTAAATATTATTATTGTTGATTTATTAAAATTTATAATGGGATTGTTGTTGTTATTATATTTAATTTGATAATTTCCTTATGTATTTGTTTATTTCAAATAATGGAAGATGGTTGAATTATTTGTTTTGAAATTTTAAAACACGCTGGTCAAGAAGGGTTTTCCTTTTGTTATTATACATATTGTCTTTTTACAGATATATTTGTATTTATATCTGAATTTTTGCACGCACACGTTCACACACATTTGGATGCAGTTTGTGTGTGTGTGTGCGTGCGTTTGTGTATGTGTGTGTGTGTGTGTGTGAGAGAGAGAGAGAGAGGGAAAGTAATCTGGCAGAATAGTTTTTCTTCTAAACAAGGTAAATCATGATGACTTGCGACTTTTTACTATATGTACGTTTCGTTACAGTCAACTTACAAGGCTTTATTGCATTTTTCCAGTGTTGTAAGCTGTGCTACATAGAATTTTGTGGAGAGGTAATAATGACATTATTGTTACAAGCGCTACTAATTAAAACATAGCTGGGGGTAGAAGAGGTGGATTCATACCTATCCCAATGCTATTTGCGACAAGTAAATATAACAGATCCAACTGAGTCGTTATCCATTACACTAACCGCACCCCCAAGCTTAGAACACCTGGTATTCTCAAGTGGTTACACATCTAGGTACTGACCAAGACCAACGTTACTTTACTTCGTTGATCGGATGAAAAATGGCGTCTCGACATGATATGGCCGTAAGCCTGTATAGCATAACTGGTCACTCGTTTTCGAGGATACCCGTCTACCAGGGCTGGCTAGTCAAACCCTATTCCAGACTCACGGTCTTTGTTCAACATATACAGAGCCAACATGTGGTTTATACTGCAATTATACTAAGCAGACCTTAGTTACAGTTTCTGGGAGAGAGCGTGTTATCTAGCATGGCCAACAATCTGAACAACGCCAGCACACTTAACTTCGTGCGTGATAGCACAGCTCTCGACGGCCCCGAAGTGTTCCGTCTATTCAATTTCACTTACAAGGCATGGGTCAACCCGTGGTATGCCTTTCAGGTACTATCCAAAGGTGCCGCACACTAGGATCGTCCCCCCTCCTCTAGACCGATAATATCAGGAAGTCTCCTTCCTGACAAATCAACAAATGCTGAGATATCTTGAACAATGAAAAATGTTAAAAATTAAAATTTCAGACACACTGGGTTGTATAATAATATTTTCGTTTTACAAATTTGGTTCCTCGACTAGTTTCAAAGCATGACCATCACAGGCCATTCAGTAAACTTCAGAGGTCATTTCACCATCTCTGAAGAAGCTGAGTTTTGCCTGTAGTTTTCATTTGTTTTTCTTTTAATCCCTAGTTTATGGTCAATCATTGTATTGGTCAAAGGCCTTTTTTAAATTAGCCGATTAGACTTTTGTGAATCAGGTCTCAGATTTACCCTAGCCATTTCCAGTTATATTGGTTTGCTGGGAAGGGGATGTATGTGTCTTGTTGTTGCAATTTTCACAGTGGAGGCTTGTATTTCTAATAAGTCGTCTAAATTAGGTCCCTCTACAAAACGTTAGGAACTTGGAAAATAAGAGTCAATGGCGCAGCAATCTAGTTGTGATGGTTGGTACTTCAAATGTCCGAATCTCGACTGACGCCATTCAGTATTTATCGTTCCACCCACGGGGACCGAATATGGCACAAGGCCGGTTTTAATGTGGGTTTCCCAAACCCGTAGGCTCGGCCAAAAATATAGCCTTTGAACCCGCCTAGACGGGTTCAGGCCCTATCTACCTCCCGGACGAAACCTTGCCCTTCGGCAAAGCTTCGTCCGGGTTTCTCTGCTAATGCAGAGAGTTCGACGAAAAGGCGTGCGCAGTCAAAGACCGCTCAACACCATTCGGTATTTATCATTTCACCCACGGGAAACGAATATGGCACAAGGCCGGTTTTAATGTGGGTTCTCCGAGCCCGTAGGCCCGGCCAAAAAAAAATAGCCTTTGAACCCGCCTAGACGGGTTCAGGCCCGTCTACCTCCCGGACGAAACCTTGCCCATCGGCAAAGCTTCGTCCGGGTTCCTCTGCTAACGCAGAGAGTTCGACAGGAAGGCGTGCGCAGTCAAAGACCGCGAGACGCCATTCGGTATTTATCATTTCACCCACGAGAAACGAATATGGCACAAGGCCGGTTTTATTGTGGGTTTCCCCAAACCCGTAGGCTCGGCCAAAAAATAGCCTTTGAAGCCGATTAAACGGTTTCAGGCCCTATCTACCTCCCGGACGAAACTTTGCCCTTCGGCAAAGCCTCGTCAGGTTCCTCTCTGCTAACGCATAGAGTTCGACAGGAGGCGTGCGCAGTCAAAGACCGCGAGATGCCATTCGGTATTTATCTTTTCACCCACGGAAAGAATATGGCACAAAGGCCGGTTTTATGTGGGTTTCCCCGAGCCCGTAGGCTCGGCCAAAAAAATAGCCTTTGAAGCCGATTAGACGGGTTCAGGCCCTATCTACCTCCCGGACGAAACCTTGCCCTTCGGCAAAGCCTCGTCCGGGTTCCTCTCTGCTAACGCAGAGAGTTCGACAGGAGGCGTCCGCAGTCAAAGACCGCGAGTCGCCATTCTGCCAGACTCACCCACGGAAAGAACTCCAAGGCTTATTTTTTATGTTTCCCCGAGCCCCGAGGCTCCATTACAAAGAATGAAGCCGATTAACGGGTTCAGGCCTGTCTACCTCCCGGACGTTATCGTTTAGTTTTAACGCAGAGAGTTAGTGTGTGTATGTGTCGCCATTCGGTATTTATTTTTCACCCACGGAAAAGAATGTGGCACAAGGCCCGGTTGAATGTTGGAGCCCCTCATCAGCCGATTAAACGGGTTCAGGCCCTATCTACCTCCCCGGACGAAATGCTTCGTCCGGGTCTCTGCTAACGTGTGGATGAGGGGCGTCCGGGTCAAAGACCGAAGTCGCCATTCGGTATTTATCTTTTCACCCACGGGTGATGTCCAAGGCCGGTTTTTTATTGGGTTTCTTCGAGCCCGTATATTCAACTACCTTTTGCAGAGCCGATTATAACGGGTTCTATCTACCTCCCCGGACGAAAGAAATATGGGTCGGGGTTCGATCTAATGGGGTTATATATTAGGCGTCTATCTGTGCCATTCGGTTTATCTTTTTTCCCACGGAAAGAATATGGCCGGCCGGACAAAGTGTTTTTGATGTGCAAAAAAAACCTTTTGAAGCCGATTAAACGGGCCTTCTATGTTCTTCGTAGGTTTTTCATAAATTCGGTATTTATCTTTTTCACCCACGGAAAGAATGGCACAAGGCCGGTTTTTATGTGGGTTTCCCCGAGCCCGTAGGCTCTGTCTTTTGAAGCCGATTAAACGGGTTCAGGCCCATCTACCTCCTAAAATAATGTTTTCGGGCTTCGTCCGGGTTCCTTTTAACAGGTTAATAATCTTTCAAAGACAGCGAGTCGCCATTCGATATTTATCTTTTCACCCACGAAAAATATGGTTCCGATTTTAGTGTGGGTTTTCCCCATTCAGATTTTCGGCCATATTGTTTCTGTCCGATTAGACGGGTTCATCCACCTCCCCGGACGAAACCTTGCCCTTCGGCAAAGCCTCGTAGAAACGTGGTAACGCAGATTTTCGACAGGTAATCGTCCGCAGTCAAAGACAATAGATGCCATTCGGTATTTATCTTTTACCACGGAAATATATATGGCACAAGGCCGGTTTTATATATATATATAAAAATATACTTTTGCCGATTAGACGGGTTAGGACCTCCCGGACGAAACTTGCCCTTCAGGCCTCGTCGAATCCTTTGGTTCGACAGGAGGCGTCCGCAGTCAAAGACCGCGAGATGCCATTCGGTATTTATCTTTTCCCCACGGAAAGGTTCACAAAGCCGGTTTTTATGTGGGTTTCCCCGAGCCCGTAGGCTCGGCCAACCCCTTTTGAAGCCGATTAAACGGGAGGATCACCTCCCGGCCTTGCCCTTCGGCCTTCGTCGGGTTTCCAAGAGTTACCTGGTTACCGCGAGATGCCATTCGGTATTTATCTTTTCCGGTCGGAAAGAATATGGCACAAGGTTGTTTTTATGTGGGTTTCCCGAGCCCGTAGGCTCGGACCAGCCTTTTGAAGCCGGGACGGGTTGGGGCCCGTCTACCTCCCGGACGAAACCTTGCCCTTCAGCAAAGCTTCGTCCGTGTTCTCTCTGCTAAAGCAGAAGTTGAACAGGGAGGCGTCCGCAGTCAAAGACCGCGAGATGCCATTCGAAAAAATTTATCTTTTCACCCACTGAAAGAATATGGCACCAAGGCCGTTTTTTATGTGGGTTTCCCCGAGCCCGTAGGCTCGTTAAAAAAAAAAATTTTGAAGCCGATTAGACGGGTTCAGGCCTGTGGACCTCCCCGGACGAAACCTTGCCCTTCGGCAAAGCCTCGTCCGGGTTCCTCTCTGCAACTTAAGGCGTCCGCAGTCAAAGACCGCGAGATGCCATTCGGTATTTATCTTTTCACCCACGGAAAGAATATGGTGTGGCCGGTTTTTATGTGGGTTTCCCCGAGCCCGTAGGGGCCAAAAAATAGCCTTTTGAAGCCGATTAGACGGGTTCAGGCCTATCCACCTCCCGGACGAAACCTTGCCCTTCGGAAGCCTCGTCCAGGTTTCTCTCTCTTACGCAGGGAGTTCGACAGGAGGCGTCCTTCAAAGACCGCGAGATGCCATTCGGTATTTATCTTTGGTTGAAAAGAATATGGCACAAAGGCCGTTTTTTTATGTTTTCAGCCCGTCTTCTTTTTTGAAGCCGATTAAACGGGTTTCAGGCCCTGTCTACCTCCCGGACGAAACTTTGCCCTTCGGCAAAGCCTCGTCGGGTAATCTTCTTCAGAGAGTTCGACAGGAGGCGTCCGCAGTCAAAGATGGGATGCCATTCGGTTTTATCTTTTCACCCTTGGAAAAGAATATGGAAGGCCGTTTTTATTGGGGGTTTCCCCCGAGCCCGCTCGGCCAAAACTCAGGCTTTGAAGCCGATTAGACGGGTTCAGGTCCACCTCCCCGGACGAAACTTTGCCCTTCGGCAAAGCCTCGTCGGTTTGCTCGCAACGCAGAGAGTTAGACAAGGCTCTCTGTCGAGATGCCATTCGGTATTTATCTTTTCTCCCACTGGAAAAGAATATGGGGCTGGCCGGTTTTTTTGGGTTCGATCCCGGGGTCGGCCAAAAAAATAGCCTTTGAAGCCGATTAGACGGGTTCAGGCCCATCTACCTCCCGGACGAAACCTTGGGTCTTGTCAAAGCTTTCGTCAGGTTCCTCTCTTACGCGAGAGTTAAGGCGTCCCAGTCAAAGACCGCGAGATGCCATTCGGTATTTATCTTTTCACCCACTGAAAAGAATATCACAAGGCCGTTTTTTATGTTTTCCCCGAGCCCGTAAACTCGGCCAAAAAATATACCTTTGAAGCCTAGACGGGTTGGGGCCTGTCCAGACGGACGAAACCTTGCCCTTCGGCAAAGCCTCGTCCGGTTCTCTCTCTTACGCAGGTTTGACCGTTTTCAAAGACCGCGAGATGCCATTCGGTATTTATCTTTTCACCCACGGAAAAGAATATGGCACAAACATGTGGGTTTCCTCCTCCTCGGCCAAAAAAAAATCTTTTCGATTAAACGGGTTCAGGCCTATCTACCTCCCCGGACGACCAATGGTTCCTCTGCTTACGCAGAGAGTTCGACAGGAAGGCGTCCGCAGTCAAAGACCGCGAGATGCCATTCGGTATTTATCTTTCACCGTGAAAGAATATGGCACAAAGGCCGTTTTTATGTGGGTTTCCCCTGTGGCTCGGGAAGCCGATTAGACGGGTTCAGGCCCTGTCCACCTCCCGGACAAACCTTGCCCTTCGGCAAAGCCTCGTCGGGTTGTTCTAAAAAAAACAAAATCAAAACCGCGAGATGCCTTTTCGGTATTTATCTTTTCACCACGGAAAGAATATGGCATAAGGCCGGTTTTAGCTTTTTCCCCACCTGGGTTCGGTCAAAAAACAGCCTTTTGAAGCCGCTAATTAGTCTACCTCCCGGACGAAACCTTGCCCTTCGGCAAACTTCGTCGGGAATATTACGCGAGTTCTATCTCCGCAGTCAAAGACCCGAGATGCCAATTATTTTTCACCCACTGAAAAAGAATATGGCACTTTTTTTTTTGGTTTCGAGCCCTAGGCTGGGCCAAAAAAAAATTTGAAGCCGATTAACGGGTTATCTCCCCGGACGAAACCTTGCCCTTCGGCAAAGCCTCGTGGGGTTCCCAATTACGCAGAGAGTTCAGAGGCGTCCGCAGTCAAAGACCGCGAGATGCCATTCGGTATTTATCTTTTCACCCACTGAAAAGAATATGGCAAAGGCCGTTTTTTTGGGTTTCCCCGAGCCGTAGGCTCGGCCAAAAAAATAAAATTTAGACGGGTTTTTTCCATTGTTCTTAAAAATTTCCCTTTCGCAAATTTGAACAGGAGGCGTCTTTCACGTCAAAGAAGATGCCATTCGGTATTTATCTTTTCACCCACGGAAAAGAATATGGCACAATATTTTTTATGTTTTCAATAGGCTCGGCCAAAAAATAACCTTTTCAAGCCGATTAGACGGGTTCAGGCCCTTCCACCTCCCCGGACGAAACTTTGCCCTTCGGCAAAGCCTCGTCGGGTTTGTCTTACGCAAAGTTAGACAGGAGGCGTCCGCAGTCAATGACCGCCTAATTATTCGGTATTTATCTTTTCACCCACTGAAAAGAATATGCGTGTTTTTTTTGGGTTTAATCGGCAAAAAACCGCCTTTGTGCCGATTCGGGTTCAGACCCTCACTTCCCTTTTCTCTTTGCCCTTCTTTTTTTCTTAACGCAGAGGAGTTCGACAGGAAGGCGTCCGCAGTCAAAGACCGCGAGATGCCATTCTGCCAGATTTGCCACTCTAATTATTCTTCGTCTGGGAGAGTCCAAAAAAAAACCTAACACTTGTGTACGTTATCATTTAATGTGTGTATGTGTATATAAAAATGTTAACCTCATCATTTCTGCAATCATCGGTTGGTGTGGATGAGGGGCGGGGCTAAGGTGCTTGGGCCATTCATATGATAACTATAGTTATATATTACTATGCATATATTATAATATATATATATAAATATGGGTGGGGGTCGATCTATGGGGTTATATATTAATTCTATCTGTGCAGTTTAGCTTGCAGTTAAATCCGTCCGGACAAAGTGTTTTGATGTGCAATATGCATTTGCCTTCATGTTCTTCTAGCATTTTCATAAATGTAGCTTTTACGTCTATTTCTATTCTGTCATTCACTAGGTCACTACTAAAATAATGTTTTTGAAAAATTTTTACAGGTAATAATCTTTTTATTCATTTCGCGACCCGTTCTGCCTTTCCTCTATGCAAGGATGGATGTTTCTTCCTAATTTATTTATTTAAATGTGGTTGCGGTATTAGCAACTACATAGGAAGGACATCCCAGCGTCTAATTGTAGGATCAGGCAGCATGTCCCATTACGAGTCCTCAATCCGGAAGCTCCTAGGAGTCAGTTGGTTAACACTTCGGTTCAGCGATTACGGAGCACCTAATAAATTGCAGGGATTGTGCGAAGAACTTCAGTACGAATTGGTTCACTGTTCTATATAGTTACTCTCTTTCCATTATACTTGAGTATATATATATTCGGTCCAGGGAGCCATCTTTTTGTGTAAGCAATAAATGTCTCCTTAGCCTGCGTCAATTCTCTAGTGTGTTTCAATTTAAATAATCCGTTATATATAAATAATTTTTTTTTTTTTTTTTTTTCTCGACAAATTGATTATATTTGCACAGCTTAAAAAAAACAGGAAGGAATATATATATATGTGTATAAGTTAAAATAAAGGAATAAAAGAAAATTAATTTTTTCCCCCTCCATACCATTAATCTTGGATTTTTAAGTTTTAATTGTATTTAGGTTGTTATTATTTATTTATTCTGCAATTTTAAAAATATATATTATATATATATATATATACCGGTTGTCTGTTTGTTTGTATATATATATATATATATATATATATATACTACAGTTTACATAATGGATTTTGTGGCTTCATATTGGAATATACATCTACTGCTTCGCTTTATGTCGCCAGGCAAAATAATTGCATTTATGATTCTTATTTAATTTTTATTTGTTTGAATCATTTCACCTCAAATAAGGCGATATAGCCACTAAGACACGAGGAAGGGTTTACTGAGTTTGAAAGAATCTGAAAAAAATTAGTAAGGAGTGTGGCCAGTAAAAGAATAGGGAGTAATCAGTCAGATGACGATTTACCGGCACTTACTTTTTTCAAGATCTAGTTTAACTGGAAAGCAAGTAGCCAGAAGACTGTTCGACAAGCGAGAAATACGAGAGAAGTCACAGTTAGAACTTTATAGAAATTTTAATTATATCTACTAATTTCAACTATAAAACGATTAAATCTAGTTGGCCATCTCGCAATGTGCTTCAATTAAACTCCACCCTAAATGTTAAAAAATTCAATGAAAATGTAATTCTTTTGTTTGGTGCCACGAGGTGGAACAGACGCAGTATATTTAAACTTAGACTGGGGACCTCGGCATGGTGTAATGGTTAGGAAGCGTGTTTCGTTACAGCGGTATCATTTTACCGTTGTAACGAAACAAGCTCCCAGTGAGGATCGAACTAACGAGTTCGATCCTCACTGGAGGCTCCATACTTTCGGCTTGGTGCCAGATGTAAGCTATCCTTAGAAAATTCAGTATTTAAATATGTTTTAGACCAAGCATTTAGTAGCGTGGTGAGGTAATTATATAATTTGATCTTTTTTTAAGATAAACTTATTTAATAATGCTCTAAATGAATCTTGGCAAATTTACAAAGAACACAAAATACCATATTCGAAAATTTTAAAGATTTAATAGCAAAATTGATGGACAGAGCTTAATAAAATATGGGTGAGAGAATTGATATTGCCGAAATTCACCTTATTTAATATACATAGACTACACTTCCAAAGTTTGAAGTCACTCCCAGAATTAGAATGGGAAGATCTTGGCAGAAGAGTGTAAAAATAAATAAAAGCTCTAAAAGTCATTGAAAAAAGAATGGAATCAATTATCAAATTTTGAGAAACTTTTTCAACGAATGCCAAACATTTGCGCAGAAGTAATCAAGCCTAAGGAGGACATTTTGACGAGAGCAAAATTTAATCATAAAATGCTTTTTTTTTCTTTTTGTCATGAAAAAACTTTTTATAAAACATCATGTATCATTTTTTAAGCATGTCTAATAATTTTCTCTTTTCGTACAAAGCAAGTACCTTTGCTGGCTGGTTTAAAAAGTAGCAGGGTGAGGCTCAAACCTTTGAACTGTAGTATATATATATATATATATATATATATATATATATATATATATATATATAATAAAAAAAGGCTTAAACACTAATATTTCATGGTCATAATTTATTCCATTGTAATCGTAAATACGATCAATTCATCAGACCTACAAATTCAAAAGAAAACAAAAAAAAAACAACTCCGGAAATAAAAATAGAATTTAGAGAGTGCAAGTATGAGAGTGCAGGATGAATCTTAGAGGTAAAGAGATGGGTAACAGACGAGAGAAGGTGGGAGATTAAACCTTAACAGAGAGAATATATATATATATATATATATATATATATATATATATATATATATATATATATATATATATATGTGTGTATGTGTGTGTGTGTGTGTGTGTGTGTGTGTGTGTGTGTGTGTGTTGGACACTTCGCTGTTGTGCAATGTATAGCAAGATTGTCTCGTTAGAGCAATCACGACTCAGTAGTGAATTTGATTATTACTGCTCTATTCTTTCAGGACTTGAGTCCCATCAAGCTACGCTTAGTAAATCGCTATTTATGTCTTTAGGTGTGCATGTTCGTGTGTGTTTGCGATGTATCTGTAGGATTTTGTTGATCATGGTCCTCCATACATTTCTGGCTTTTCATTCCCTCAGAAACTCTCTGCCATTTATGACCCTGTTTAGTTTTATTCATCATTCTATCCATTTCTCTTAGGCTTATCAAATATTTTACTCACTGTTCCGTATTTGAAAAAAAAAAAAAATGAAAACGACGCCGATTTTCGTAAACCGTTTTAAAATGTGCCCGCTGATATATTCATTATTAAAACGCAAATGAAAGAGATCTTTTTGACTCACCCTGTCTCTCTCTCTCTCTCTGCCTTTATTTTCCGTCCTGGGTAAGACGTTAAACTGCGTCCAACAGCAAAGACTCTGATCAGAAGGTTTTTACGAGCGTGGAACCACTTCTTAATTGCTGGTGTTCCCAGGTCCACTCTGACCTGGGGTGGTAGCACCTGTTAGGGTCCCAGCTATTGGCAAAGTGTTAATCCCCAAACTGAGGTAAAAACACTATGAAATTGTAAAAATAGATCTTAATACAAGAAATACTTTGTAAAAATCATTATTGCCAAGAATACATTATTATTAGTAATACATTTTAGGTAAAAAAAAAAAAAATTACCAGCGATACCTTTTTGAAAAAAAAATATTACCAGCAATAAAATTTTTGCCAGCATAATTAAGGTTGATATCCCGTAAAACACACAACCAAAAAAAAAAAAAAAAATGCCTTATTATCAGTCTCTCAATTTCCCTCACTCCCTCTCCTCTCTCTCTATATATATATATATATATATATATATATATATATATATATATATATGTGTGTGTGTGTGTGTGTGTGTGTGTGTGTGTTTGTGTGTGTGTTGTGTACATGTGTGAAATGTATATATATATATATATATATGCAATTTATTATTTATATTCTTTATATATTATATATGCCCGGTACTTGTTGGAAAGCGCTCAATATCAGTGATAGAGCTACCATATTTAGTTGGGTTGATATGAGTTTGTGACCCTGGCTTTCACGCTTTTGCGATCGTCACATATATATATATAAAGTCGACATTTATGTCATCGCCCAGTGGCGACAATCTGTTTCATGCCTAAACGCAATTTTCAGTCCGGGAAGGTGTGTGTGAGTGTCTGTAGGTGTGTGATGTATCTCTGTGATTTTATTGATCATGTTTCTCCATATCTTCCTGTCTTTTGTCGTCCTCAGCAACATTATCTCCTTTATGACCCCTCTTTATTTTTTTCCCCTTTCCTATTCGTTCCTCCATCAATTCTGCTAACACTTGTCAAGTAGCTTACACTCCGCTTCCCGCTGTTTCTCTTGCCTTTGATAAGCGCTTTGAAAAGAAAAAAAAAATCTAACGAGGAACCGATTGGTCGATAAACCGATTTGTCAAATTAAACTGTTATCAGTAAAAGTCCGTTGAGATGAAAGAGATTAAGAGATTCTGAAACGATCCAAGCGTTGTTCTCTTACAAAAGGCATCTAAAATGTGCTAAACATCACCAGCTTTGAAGATAAAAGATAAAAATGCGGATATTGTCATTATATATATAATATATATATATATATATATATATATATATATATTTAATAAACCAAAGTAATTAAAATAAAATACGAAACGAGTGATATCAGTGTCGGTGTTCATGAACTAATATTAAGAACAACAATACAATGACGATAGGAAAATACCAATGACTTTCGTTAAAGAAAGGAGAAAACAGTAAATAACAAGTTTGAAAGGGAGTGTAATTTGAGTAATAGATGTTTGAGTAATCAAACTGTGCAAAATTTCCTCTGCTTTTGGAACTAGTTTACTGTTACTTCTGTCAGTCAATTTTGTGCCATGCCTGATACATGCGTAGGCGATCATGTATCTTTCGATACATGACTGACAAGGCAGATGTTTTCCCGCAGTAGGTTGTCATTTTTTTCTGCGGTAGACCAGCTGCCATCCAAGGTCTTTCCTGTTATTTACCCATAGTTTCGGGGAGAAGAAGAGGATACATTTCCCAAGGGTATGAGCACGTAAGTGAATGTAATGAATCCGGCTGGAATTCGAACTCGGCTCTCCGATTCGTCAATCCGAGCCGCTATCTTACTCCACCTTGCCTCCAGGATTGCTCAGTTATTTGAGCATATTAGCATGAATTTCGTAAAAGACGTATAAGTCACCAAAGACCTTCATCTGAGAAAAAAACAAAACAAAAACGCATGGATGGTCATGAGACTCTTTTTGACACACCTACTTAATGAATCTGCCGTTAACGTTGTGGTTAGGTGTATGAGCGGATCTTGGTCTTTGTCCATCCATAGTTTGTAATCTCACGGATCTTATCTCAGGAACGCGACGATAAAGAGCAGCACTAGTTGGATGACACGTTTGCATTCGGTCTGGAAATGCAATCTGGTACAGCTGTGCAGTCTCGTGCCCATTATCATTCGTGCGGCCATATGTGAAAATAATTACTGCCTGCTTACGGTATGAATGGCCTGCCATTGTTAAACCGAACACTTCTCAGCCAACTCACTACTACACTCGTTAAACGTTGAAGACAGACTCGCCAACAATTGTACATGAATGACAAATGTAACCTAATCTACATGGCAATATAGCGCCACCCAGCATAAACGTCCTTTAAAGTTTGGTTAAAATCTTTGTCCTTGTTTCGGTGTGAGGAACTCGCCCAAAAAATTTTTACAAAATATATTTTATATATATATATATATATATATATATATATATATATAATTTATTAAAAAAATTTATTAAAAATAAATCTAGCCGCATCCCTCTAGTAACCACTTTCAATCCCACTCTGCCTCCACTATCCCAAATAATCAAACGTCGCCGGGAAATACTATATCTCAAACCAAACCTAAAAAAACTGCTTAAGGAACCCGGCCTTCTTGCATATCGTGGACCTAAGAACCTCAAAGAAATCATAGGTAGTAATCACATTTCAGGGGACAAGGTAATCCGTAATGAACTAAGAACAAAAACAACAGGATTTTCCCAACCATGTAACAACAAAAGAAGTTTATGTTGCAACCATATTAAAAACACGAATTCATTCACTAGCTCAATCACTAAATCTACTTTCAAAATCTACCACGATTCTAACTGTAGAAGTCATAACATAATTTACCTCCTAGAATGCACACTATGCCAGAAAAAATATGTACGAAAATCTGAATGGCCCTTTCACTACAGAATTAATAATTATCGTAATCGAATTAAGTCGACACCCCATGAAAAATTATTACCTATAGAACAACATTTCCGCCTGGAAAAACATGATTTCAAAACCCATGCCAAATTCACTATAATTGAGAGAATAGGACAGTTCAAAGCAGATAACATTAGAAAGATTTTAGAGTCCCATGAAAATAAGTGGATACAACGTCTAAAAACAAAATACCCAGCCGGGCTAAATCATGAATTTAACAATATATAGATAGTCAACAAATCAAAACCTACCCACATTTCTCACCCACACAAGACAGACATGCTTACGGAGGTGTGGAGGCCTCACACTTATACACACACCCACACGAATATACACACTTATACACATCATAGTCACTCACTCTCTAATGAGCCAAATGATATACACACCCACAGCAATACACATGCTTACACATATCGTACTCACTCACTCCCTAAGAACCAAATAACACACACACAAACACTAAACAGAGACACATCCCCTCACCAGGTCCAATAAAACTGTCAAACTGACCAGAGAATTTAGGATAAAATGTATCTATCCAGCTCTTATCTCAAATAACAACTTAAAAGAGACTGTTTGACCAACACAAGGAATGTTAAAAGATTCATGTTAAAAGATAAAAAAATAAAAAACAAATGAAAACTACAGACAAAAGTTCATTTTCTCCATGAAGACATTCATTTCTGTAGTTCACTGCTACCAACAAACAGAAATATTTCTCCTCCCGATGATGGCCATTTCGGTCGAAACTAGTCGAGGAATCTAAATGGAATAATAAAAAAAAAAAACGAAAGAATATTAATCTACAATCAGTGTGTCTAAAGATTTTTAATTTTTTATTTTCTTATTAATTTTTATTTTCTTATTGTTCAATATATATATATATATATATATATATATATATATATATATATATATATATATATATTGTATAAACAGAACATTTACTTAAATACTTGTATCTATAAAAAAAGAACGTTAAACATAAAAATGTTTTTAATAAATAAATTGTCGGACTTTGTCCATTTCTTAATATATGACGTCATTTGTTTACATTTGATACGCCAGAGCAGTTATGGATGTACGAGATTTATGGAAGATTGAAGTTTATAAGCAATAAATTCAACCTTACCGGCCCACCGATTCTTTGTGGCCGAGCGGTCAAGGCACGTCAGCGTAAATGACGGTTCCGTATAGAATGCAGGTTCGAATCCTGTCAAAGGACGAATATTTTCTATGAAAATTTCTCGGACATTCAGGCCGGTAAATGTTATTTAATACTGTTTATTATAAACAGAGCATTTACTTAAATACTTGTATCTATAAAAAAGAACGTTAAACATAAAAATGTCTTTAATAAATAAATTGTCGCACTTTGTCCATTTCTTAATATATATATATTCAGTTGTATGTATATGACTTTTTTATCCTGGGTTTCACGTTTCTGCTATAATCAAACAGTTTGTCACAAGACGGCAGAACCCTGAAACCCGGGGTTAAAAACTCATATACATACAACTGACTATGTTAGCTCTATCACAGCTAAAGAAGCACTTTCCTATAAGTACCCGCATATATATATATATATATATATATATATATATATATATATATATATATATATATATTGCGTGTGTGTATAGGTATATAAAACAAATCCTCATCTATGTTTTCTGTCCTGGGTATGACGATAAACCACATCCGCGTCCCGGGCAAGAAGATAAACTACGTCCAGCAACAAGGCCTCTGATTGCGGATTTTCCAAGGTCCACTCTGACTCGGGGTGGTAGTACCTGTTAGGGTCCCAGCTATGGGCAAATAGTTAACTCCGAAACTGGGGTAAAAATAATATGAAAGTGTAAAAAGAGGTTTTAATACCAGAAATTACTAGCAATACATTTTTGAAAAAAAATATTACCAGCAATAGATTTTTGTAGGAAAAATATTACCAGAAACAGATTTTTGACAAAACAAAATATTGCCAGCAATAAAAATTTTGTTGGCATTAAATAACCCATTGAGGTTGATATGCCATAAAACAAACCAAACCAATCATTTTTGTTTACGTTTCGATACGACACTGTGCAAATGTGATAATTTTGAGAAATCTCTGACGTGAAGGATTTCATTTAAAAGCATTATTCAAACCTTGCTTAACCTGAAAAGCTTCTTCGCGGATGAGTCTTTTAAGGCACGTCAGTACTAAAGACGGGTTCTCTCTGCCCCAGGTACGAATCTTGTCGGAGGTTGCATATTTTTCTTTAATATGAATTGTCGAATATCCAGGTCGGTAAACGAAAGTAGATACATATAATGTTTAATAAATATATAGTGTTTAGAAAATAGATGGATATAGTGGTAAATAAGTAATATAGAGTGAACAAATAAACGGAACACCTACTCAAGTAAGAGCGTTCACTAAAAACAACGTCTAAAGTGATAAAAAAAAATAATTTCGAATTAGATGGTCCAGATTTTGACTAGTATAACACTGATTTTGGTCTTGGAATTTTACCCGAAATTACCTGAAATTGAGATAAAATAACATCTATGCCTGAAGATGGTAAATGTTTTTACAGAAAGTACTTGCAATATGGACTAAACATCAAATCCATTTTACACAATTAATAAAAGCAAGGATCGTGTCGTTCAGCGAGTTGTCAGTGAGTTAATGCCTTATTTAATCTGTTAGCGAAGTGACTTCACCATTAATTACATTAACTTTATTTATTTATTTTTTGAATGTCTACTTTAATATATATATATATATATATATGTGTGTGTGTGTGTGTGTGTATATATATATATATATATATATATATGTGTGTGTGTGTGTGTGTGTATATATATATATATATATATATATATATATATATATATATATATATATATTTATATATATATATATATTAAAGGTAATAGGTCCATTGGTATATAATCCAGGTGGATCTTAATATCATATATTTAAACTGATCCACAGAGAGAGCTCAAAGTATTTATTATAACAGAGAATATAAATTAGATAGCAAAAAAAAGCAAAAAAAAAAAAAAAAATTACCTCATTTGAGTATAAATCTATTTCAACCAACGCTAAGTACGTTAGTCATAATCAACTCCTGTGGATGAACTGTTTTCTTATCGGAATCACAGATTTGGAATTTTACTTAGACAGCAGTCGAGAAATTGATATCGAACGTACCCGTATCGACACCCCAGCCAGACAAAACTCCCGAGTCGATGGTAAGGAGACGACAGAAGGTATCTGCCTAAAACAAGTGAAGACGCTCAACCGATTCAACCGGTTATTAACCTTATGACCCAAATTTGGGATTGTATAAAGAATGAGCTGTTGAATAGAAATAAAGAATGGTCGGAAAATGAGTTTGTATATAAACAAAGTTTTTAAGTTTTTTTAATTATATATATATATATATATATATATATATAAATAGAGGATTTCACTAGAAACTACTGAATTATACCTACAAATAAAGATGTACTAACAAGATTAACAATAAATCGTGTTTAGATAAATTATATAAAGAAATAATTAAAAAAAAAAAAACTTTTCTTTATTATTGAGGAATAAAAATTAAAGATAAAATAAATTATCCATTAATAACTTTAAGGACATGTTAAATTATTACGAAAACCAAATTATATCCGGAAATATTTAAAAAAAACAAACAAAAAATACAAAAAAACAAAACAAAATCAACAAAAAAAATTAAAATATATAAAAAAAAAGGATCAAAGAAAAAGGTATACATAAAACAGGGGACAGTTATAAGATAAGATTAATATGGGGAAGAAACCGAAATATAGTAATTAAATATAGTTATATATTCGAAATTAGAGAAATTTGAGAGTTAAAAAGTAATAAGGTAAGATTCATGTTATTATAGAAGTTTAAATCTGCTTCTGTGTCTATATTTCAGAATTAATTCATTCCTTTGAATTAATAGTTTGCTTTATTATATTTTATTATTCTAATTTTTTCTTCTAAATATAGATTACACCTATCTCTAAGACCATTAGGAGTATGAAGGGAACCTATAATTTTCCAGTTTATTTGAGGGTTCATACTTTTCTCCTTCACTTGCCAAAATTTCTTTGAAAGAGTCCTCTGGTATTTTAATTTAGGATTGGTAAAAGAGTGCCTGTGGGTATAAAATCTCTATTTCTATTTCCCCGTGGAAATTGCAATGTAAACATTATAATTTAACATATTTTCTTTGGGTGAAATGGCTGTTTGGAATATCACCCTAGTAGTTCTGCATTTCCCCTCAAATGAGCAATTTTCTTTATTTCTAAAATTTCAGGGGTGTTCCATGCCAGTATTATTGTTTATCCCATAGAATCTACTTAAAATATAGTTATTATGAGATTAAATAATTTTGTATATGTTATTGGTGCAGGAATACCTAATTGTGATCGTTTTCCTAAAGAATATCTTACTGAGACGTTTGTGTTTTGTAAAAAATGTTTTATTTGTTAACTCCCATTAAGAATTTCCGATCTCTGTTTAAGTAACATGTTGGATTATTATAAGTGGCTATGGCTATTTTTTCCTCCATGCATAGGAAGCAATATCTATCGTCTGCCTTCTATTTGCAGCATTTTTATTATCTCCCATTTTTATGGGGAAAACGCCATCTTCCTTCATTTTCCGCGCATGATTGGATGAACCAGTTCTATGTCTATATGTCCCATGTGTAAAACTACTTTATGGTTGTAATATCTTTTTTAAAATGGTCCCTGGGTTGAACCAACATAAACTTTTATCATTACAACTATTCTTAGGTTTATTGCTATATACCTCTACATTATATACTATATATTCATGTTGACATCTGCCCTTATGTAGGCAAGTAGACTTGTTGATGCAGTTACATTTGGGGAATTGATATATTGCTTATTTTTTTTATCTTTTTAGTGTTATACAAGGTGTTTCAAAAAAATTGATATCCTTTGAGATGTAATTATCACAGAAAGTACATGATTAAGGCAAATGAAATTAAAAAGTATTAATGTTGAAGATCATAAGATTTATTCTCCCAAATCTGAATGAGAAATTCAAAAGCATGTGGATTATGTGAACACACAAAACGCATTTTCTCTTCTAGTAAATAGCATTTTTATACCTGTAAAGAAAAAGATTAAAGATTAAAAAACATAAAAATACAAATAAGAAAAACACAAAAACATAAAGACATAAAAACATAAAACAAACATTAAACATAAAGATGCTATTAAAATTTGAAGTCATTTGAAGGAGATCTAACAAAGTTATAAGATTGCGAAATGATATCAAATTTTTTGAAACACCCTGTATTTTAAAAGGTAGTGGCTATAAAACCAAGCTTGTCTATATAAACTCAGATGAATCTTCTAATGTACGTACTGGGGGTAGGGCAGAAATATGACTAGGAAAATCTTATGGTTCACGCCACCATACAATTTAGCTCTGGCAACTAAACTAGGGAAAGAAATCTTTAGAATATTAAAAAAGAACTTTCAGCCGTTAAACAACTTACATAAAATTAAAAAAAAAAACACCGTTGAGTTATAGTTATATACCCACTGTGGCTAATTGGATTAATAAATATAACACTAAAGGAATCAGTAAATTTCGCTTTTCAGAACTGTCCATATCTGTGGGGCCTTGAGCTCTGTCCTCAATCCTGGGGTGTTGGCCTTGGGTTATTATAGTATATGGTACCTACCTTGTAGTAGACATCGACACCCACCTTTACTTCAAGTCAGTTGTAGAATGGGAGTATTTTTTTCACCGTCAGATGCAACGACATCTAAGACCATGTCCAAACCTAGATAACTAATTGGCCCTGGATATCATCAACGCATGGTACTAATTGCTTCCGTGGTTGGAAGCCGACTCGACTGTGAAGATTTTATAATTAGAAAATATTTTAAATGGGACCCATGATTCAAGACGTGCCTGTGCATATTCTTTTGTCTTTCCAGATGTACATGCACTCGATGGTGTTTTGGCATCATGGTTATATTTAAATGACCATGCCATAATTCACGGCCATTCTGATAGTTTTGGAGTTCATCTTTAGGAATAAATGTTGTTCGGTTCTTTGTAGTTTTGTCTTG